>JAHWFP010174682.1:68629-109884 GCA_023313725.1 Lithobius niger
AAGGAGCTGTTAAACGTGAGGCACACGCCTCTACCAACTTGGCCACGGCCGTCTCTAGAGTCGGCTAGTTAAGGGAACCTAGTATTGTTGTCATTCCTGCATTGTTGGCTGTCTCGCGCGTAGTAAGGACTCTGTTTTTAATACTTCAACCTGTGCTTGTGTTTGGCCCGAGATTTTCTCAGGTTTAGCACTCAAAGGGTTAACAAAATTTTAACTTTTACAATTCAATTAATTTAAATTGAAGCCACTCGAGACTTACCTGAAGGGCTCTAGGAAAATACTTAACAACTAAGCCATAAATCTACACATAGCCTACCTAGTTTTAAACTGAACACACTAATTTACTAACACGCAATTCACCAGCAGTTTTCAATTCCATTACAAAAACAAACTACTAACGTGTTTAAATGGTTTCATTAACAACACTGTAAGCCTATGCAATAATGCAAGACAACCAAATTTCACCAACAATTTTGGTATAACACCAATACAGCACAACCAGCCAGGATAAGGGCATGACACATCGCACTACGGAGGACTAATTTAGTTGCGTTTTTGTCTTTGCTTTTCAACTTTGTAGTATTGGCGGTGCAAGCTAAGCCAGTGGGTTGCTTCAGACACAACATTGTACAAATTATTCCTCAGTAATACAATTGCTCCCTCCAGTTCTGGTTAATAAGGTACTAACTTTAACTACATTATTAGCACCACACTTCTTTTTACAACACAAACAACTTGTTTGAAACGTTAAACTCTTAATAATTTCCAACAGGACACTATTTCTACTGCCAAATAGAAAAAAATTGTCAGCTTACCACAAACTAGGAACACTGTAGTTGTAGCTTAGTCGGAAATTAATCTAAGTTTAAATTGATTAACCTAGGCATCTTCCTCGCCGCCAACTGTGATGTATGCTTGCGTGCACACTCATGGGTTCTACCTAGGTCTAATAATAATAATAGTGACACAAAGTGTAGGCTAGCAAATTGTGGACATTTAATGATCGCAACACGGCTCTTTATAACCTTGTACATGGTCAGCTGATTACAGTCAGCTGTTCAACGTCATGAGTAGCATGGTAGTCAATATGGCAGAACACTCCTAAGGCTAATTGAGATAGGTAATGCCCTAGCTGTAACAGATGGGCTAACAACTGGGAAAGGGTTTTAACTTTAATGTTGAATTTGTATTATTTTTTATTTATTGTGTGTCTTATGTTAAATTTTTCTCTTTTGTGAGTTACCGTGCTTGTTTCGGTTTGGCAACGGCATTAAGTTTCGTTTGGTTATGGCGCTTTTTAACTTCCGGTTTTGGCGTGTGGTGGCGCTGGATTCCGCTGGTTTTTAGTCGTGGCGTGATGAAGAACGGCAGAATGTTTTGCGCTGGTTGAAAGGCGTTGGTTCAAAGTGTAGCATCTTCGGTCGTATGGCAAAAAGACTCACAGTTGTCCATATTGGGTAGGTTCGAGATGTGGCCTATCTCTACTCCAATATTGTGCATCCGCTCCTTCGATAACCTCCAACAAACGTCGTGGTAAAAATACGTGTGAGGAGGAATGCGCCATAAACGACGCCATTGTGTACGAAGATGTCTGCACGAAAAATTCCCATCAGACAATTACGTCAGCTGTCAGTAAGAAGGAAAATGTTGGCTACTATTTATTGGGAAGGAGTTCTCTCTTCGAGAGTGATAAATCCAGGTGAAAAAGAACGGAACTGTTAACTTCTGTTTGACGTCGTGGGTGATACCGCCACTATCGAAATTATCCAGAATAAAACCACGTGTTGACGGATGGCCCGCTGTGTCCCAGAACTATGTTCGTCCTTCTGAGGAAAAACAAACTTCAAGCTCAATTCTTCCTGTTGGTCCGTGAGTAAACTGAAAACTGACGTTATGTCATAAGATAGATATGATTTGCGTAAATATAATGCGCCAAAACGCCAGCCAAACTAACCGAAACTAATGACGAGTGTACACTTGAACGTTTCATTTAATTTATATTTATGTGTATTCTGTTGCGAGAAATTCCTAATACATGGTAAAAGGAAAGTATTCATCGTAATAGTAAATGGTCTTTAAAATAGAAACGAATTTAATCTAGGGATAAGTGAAGCTGTGCTCCACGTTGGATTACTAGTATTGGTTTTTGATCAGTCTGAAGGAAAATGATTATTGTTAATATCATGTCACCGAAAACTCGAGGGTAGGAAGACTGAAAATTTTATACCGAATTATCGGGTTGCCAATTTAAAAGGAAACTAAGATATTTGATATTGTCCTTTAACATATGAGAAGAGATAGCCTATTTACACATATTTATGTATTGCTTAGATTAGGTTATAATACTTATTAGCCTACCAACTGATGAATTGCCTGAAAGGTATGAGATATAATTTCAACCTAAGCTGAGTTTCAGTCTCGAGTGTAGCCTGGTAGAGGCAAGTTAATTTTACTAACACGTTAAGAATTATTTAAATAAATGTTATATTTTTGTTACTTAAGTCTACTTGGGGAACTGATTCCTGTGTCTCACATAAATACGATTGAACCCGGAGGAGTTTTTTTGAAACATCGTATTCAAGCTTGGAGAAGCGAATATGTGGTGTTACATAACTATTGTACGCCCCACAAGTAATGACACGACACCTCATAAGACTAAAAATCGCTCCGCATGTAGGAGTAGCCAATTTAGGATTGAATGACGCAGAAAAGGAGTATATGTGTTTGGTGCATTTTGCGGAGATTGACTATAATGCTGGAGTTACGAGAAGAAAGCTACAAGTCAATGCAGTCCCCCGAACCACACAAGGTTAGATTAGTTAAGTTAAATATTATTTATAGTTTTTTTTAAATTCTAAACAAAAACTAGCAGCTTAAAAGAAAACTTAAGTACAAAGGCTCACACAGAATTAACTTGACCGCACGCCATGGCATTTTTTCCGATCGTTGAATAAAAACATTGCGTTTTATCCATGCTAAAACTTCTTAATTGGTTATTGGACTAACAAAAAAAATGTACAATAAGAAAATGACTACTCTATTAGTGCTAGTACGACATTAAGCTGTAATTGTGTTCACATTAACATGGTTTTTCGATCAACATCTGATACCCAAAGAAGGCTGATCGAAAAACTGTCACAGTCGTACACAACTAAGGTCAGAGAATACTGAGTTTGGTAATGCAGTGAGTTATTTTATTCATCTAAGGTTTAGCATCCCCATGCACGCTTTTTTTTTGAGTCTCCGCAAAAAAATGTTATAAAAGATAAATAAATGATTAAAAAAAATTCCGTTCACTCGTTAAAATTGTCGTTCAATCCTAATAAAAAATGTAGTGGTATGGTACGTAGAAAATACAGTAACATCAATTTAAAAAAAAATCGTTCTTTCACCAAAAAAGGGCACTGGCAGTTTTGGATTATGCCCACTTTAGGGAAGAGTCAATATTTATGAACATGGGTGGGCCGGCTGAATCGTAGGGGGGAGGAGATTTTGCACTCAATGTAGTTGGCGCGTGGGGAGTCAGTAGTGTTTTATTTAATCAAACTGATTGCTGACATGTTACCCGGCAAAACAAGGACCAACGTGGTACAGTTGAACATTTTTCTTTCTAGCAGTAAATAACAGAATAGTAAATAACAGAATAGGAAGTGTGTTTGGGCAGGGGGGAGGGTGGGAATTAAAGACTTTTATAAGTCTATAAGGGTGGAAGTCATAACAAATTTGTAGCTCTAAAGTGTATTAATCCCCCTCCTGTGGATAAATATTGATTCATCTCTTAGGCCTACTATATATTTTTTTAATTACCTTTAATTTCTGGTTTGTTGTACACTCAGGAATTATTAGGATATGCTGAAAGATTAAGTTTTGCTTATATTTTTTGGTGTAATTACTGGTCTTGAGTAATTCAGTATACTATCATCCAACAGTAATTGTGATGCTAGTTTAAAACAGTAGAGGTTCTGGGTTAATGTTGCTTTCAGCTACTATAGGCCTGATGTTTAAATATATGCTAATTGTGAAGTACTTTCAAGTTGGTTGATACTAAACTACCAAAAATTCATTAATGTAATGTCTCTAATGGGGTCCATCATGGAACAGCCTCCCCCCCATTCCGAACCCCCACCATACACTAACACCGAATAAACCAACAGAAGAGTACAAATTGGGCCTAGACAATCTGTAGAAAAACCACGGGAAGTATAGAAACCATCATGTCAATCGGCGTCCAGTTCAATATCAGTGAAGTCTTGAGAAATATCCAGGACAAAAAAAAAACATTTCTGAACCAACGGCGTAAGGAGGTGATTAAGCATTTGCAACAGAATTTGCTTGAGGGAGGGGGTGGGCAGAAAAGAAGTTTTCTATATTCAATTTATAATTTTTTTTTATTCGTACACTGTGGCCAGTTCTCCTTTTCTTGTCTAGCTGTTTACTTTTTGTTCTCTTATGCGACAAATGTAGAGGAGTTCCCTTCGCCACAATGCATAAGTAGATAAATTAAACGCCTATTCTACACCCCACGAATAAAGTAATTTGCCCCTTACGAAAGCTATCATGTTTGGTAGGTGTGTAACAGTTTCGCCAAACCCCATTTCTCCGAAAATTATGCCCCGATTAAAATTCAGCGAAAGGGGAATTCCCGTTTCACCGAATCCCATTTTGCGTAGTAAAATATTCTTTCAAAATTTAACATTGAAGAAGTTAAAGATGCATTCCTAATTGGAAGGAATTTGTGATTAGTTGCAATTTCTGATTAGTTAGCCACAGCGATCGCAGTTAGGCAGCTAATTTAAACAACAAAAATATTTTGTAAAAAATATTATACTGGAATTCCCCTTTTGCTGATTTTTAATCATGACTTTATTTTCGGCAAAAAGAAAACTTTTCAATGAAAAAAGTAAAATTTTTGGCGAAATAGGTATACTTACCAAACTTTATTGCTTTCGTAGGGGGCAGACTATAACTTTTTATTGTGGGATAGGCGTTAAATTTATTTATTGGGCAGTGGCGAAGGGTAGTCCTCTACAGTTGCAGCACAACAGAACAAAAAGCCCATCGCCAGCGGTAGTTAAAGTTTAATTTTCGCTGGCGATGGGCGTTTTGCTCTGTCGTGCGACATTTTAGTCGTAACCTGTCTCAACCCTGGTGGCAGCATACCAACTTAGCCGTTTAGTCGCCTGTCTCAACGTGCTGCAGATATCTCCAAAACCATAACAATGAGTTGAGCGCCACACACCGGATGAGACACTGTCCTGAGACGTATTAGGCATTTAGGCATATCACGAAGCTCCTAGTTAGGACTGGTGGGGTCTCTCCACCGGATGCGACGTTTTGTCTCGCAACGTTTCGTCGAGATACATTTGTCTAATTTGGTACCCTACTGTATTTTTCTACCTACACGTTTGTCTGGTGGTGCAGCAGACCATACGACTACACTTTTCATTAGGATTGAATGGAAATTTTAACTAGCGGACGAATTTTTATTTTTATTTTTGTTATCTTTTGTAACATTTATTGCGAAAGCACGGGCGGGGATACTACGTACACCTTCAATGAATAAATTACTGTGTTACTAAACTCAGTAGTCTCCGGCCTTACGCACTACTGTGTATGCAAGTACCCCAATGGAGTACGCACTTTCATTGTTCATTTTTTTTTGTTAGTCAGTTAACCAATTAAGAAGATTTAGAATGCCGGGGGGGGGGTTAAGTTAAGATCTGTGTGAGCATTGGAGTAAGTTTGCTTTTGAGCCATTAGATTTTATTTAAAATAATAAAAACTATAAATAATATTTAATTTAACTAAGGGACCGGTCATTATTTTTGGCCAGAAGGGGGGGTGGTTTAAATGTGACCACCAAATTTTTTTGATGACGCCCCCCCCCCGGCGGCGCGCTGGATCTTGTCTCCCCCACACTCAAGGTTCAAAAATAATGTGACCCCCCCCAAAAAAAATGCACTATTAAGACTGTCTGCAGATGATTTCCTGTAGATTAGTGCTGTAGCCAAATTAAGTAAGTAGCTCTCCACACCGACAGTTACCATTAGTTGTAAGGAAACGTGTTTCGTTTTTAACGAAAAGACACGTTGGGTTAAAAATGTTCTATAAAATGTTTCTTACACCCATCTCTTGTCAAATGTCATACAATAAGTGTGATGAACACACTGTTTGCGTGTATGCCCACATCAGTAACATGGTCAGCACCTGTATGGCAGAAGCCAAGACACCAGGTGCCAAGGCTTTTCTACAAAGTTCTTTATAAAAACTATACTTGCAGCACTGGTACTAATAGTTTCAAAACCTTGTAAAAATTCACATTATGGGGTGGTCTGGGGGCCCCCCGGAAGCTGAGGCATTTTTAGAAATACTGACTGCTGAAAATTCCATTTTTGAAGGGGGCGTCGGACGAAAGTCTAACTGGAAAATTGTCTAATGGGATAATTGTCTAAAATCTGCATAAATAAAAAATTTGGAAAATCATCTAAACGGAATATCGTATAATGGATAAACGTCTAACTGGACAATAATATACCTGCGGTTTCTGATGTTATATGTATAGCCGCAGCGAGCATGGCAGCACGAGCGAGGCAGGGACAGTACATGATTTTCTATTATACGAATTTCCAGTTAGACGATTTTCTATTATACGAATTTCCTGTTAAATGATTTTACGTTATACTGTTATACTGGATACGTTATTCCAATTATGCGATTTTCCAGTTAGACGATTACCCCTCGCCCTTTTCTTCCAGTTTGGTCAGTGTGCTTTTGACCCCCCCCCACCCTTGACAGGACCTGAAAAATTTATGACCACCCCCTTGAGAGAGTCAAAAAATTCATGACTCCCCAATTTCCTCTCCCCCCTCCCCCCAACGATAAATAATGACCAATCCCTACCTAATCTAACCTAGGGTGCGTTCAAAAATTAACCTGGTTCGATCAAGCAAAAGTAACTCATTTCTTCTTCACGTCCCGAATTATTGATTTTTACCAAAATCGTCCGTCACTTAACGATTTGTCATCGTATTAGCTTTCAGTCTCGTGACAGCAATAAACTACAAGCCAGTATTATTTTGAACAGCAAGCAGGTGTTTATTTACGTACTTGCTGTTAAGATACGTTGACGCTTTAATCACTCTTTCTGAAGCTTATTGATAGAATCATAATACCGAACGCAACATAAACTCGTCCACCTCACACATCAAATAAATGCAAATAAATGCAACGCCTCCCTTTCCCTTGTTTCTATCGCGTTTCTTATTGGTCGATAGTCAATTTGTTTGCAGCGTTAGCCCCCTGTCTCCTGACTTAACTTCAGGAAGCAGGATTGGCAAGCTTTGTTTGTTCGTTTGTATCGTTTACTGCCTGAAGCGTAATTTGAATGGCAATCGTCTAAAATTAAACTAGATCAAGGGATTATGGCGCGACGTCTCGCACGACCTACGTAATTAGCACATGCAACAGCGTGTTTCTTCGCAACCTGAATTACATAGGTCAATTTTCAAAGGCACCCCCCGTGTGGTTCGGGGACTGCATTGGCTCGTGGCGTTCTTCTCACAATTCCAGCGTTATAATCTCCGCAAAATGCTCCGAGCACATGTACTGCTTTTCTGCATCATTAATCCTAAATTGGCTAATCCTACACTCGGAGCGTTTTTTTAGTATTACTGTAGCACTTAAAACGACGTAGAGTTGCTTATCCTTTTCGAATAATTGTCATATTGCAGCACACAGCATCGCATTTGTTTTTTGTTTTTTTTAATTTTAGCGAAAACCGAAACCGAATGAAAGGAGAAGTGGAGGTTCTCGCATTGTCTCGCTGTCTCTCACAGCGCGTGTAGCATCATGGCACATGCACTCTGGGTACATTGCCATTGGCTGCTTCCGTGGGCTTAGTGATAGTTCGCGGGTTGTCAACAACTGGATTTAAAAGGCAATAAAAATGGCGTTGCTCTTCGAATCAAAAGAACCAGCTTTTAGAAAATTAATATTTGGACATTCTAAACCTAAACTTTGCCATATTTTGTGTCTATAATGTCTGTGTGGCGATGCCCTAGGGGCTTATTTCGTAAATATAATCCACTGGAATCCCCCTTTAATATTTGTATTTGGTTTTTAATCATGGAGGGGGGGGGCATGGCGGGAGGTTTTGTTAAGATTTATTTACATTTTTTTATGACGATCATTTGCCTGTCGGTCACATGTCCTATCGATTATTTGGCCGGCGATCACATGTCCTGTCGATCATTTGTCTTGTCGATCATTTGGGTGTCAGTTACCTGGTGTCGACCAGTTGTCCATCGATCAGACGGGTGTTCATCACTTGCCCTGATACCGTACTTATGGGAGGATTATCCGCTGACCTCTGCATTACGCTCGGGAAATTTCGTGTAGCTCTTCTTTGACATCCCAGTACGGTTGTAGTTCAAGCTCACTTTTGGCCCTCTTTTTAGGCTACCCATGTCGAACGTAGCAAAGGAGTTGTTGGAGCTGGGTATCATCAGGTGTATTGTTTTGTAGTTCTACCATTTTAGGATCAGAGATCTCTGCTACTCTTTTCTACTTCAACGTTTTCTGTGAGCATATTGTCGATGGCTGTTGCCCTCGATAGAGTGTTTGCAGGTTCAATTTCATTTTTCGGTACGTATGACAGTTCAAATTGGTATTTTTGCAAGTGCATTAGAAGACTCCTCAATCTTGGGCTGTTTTATCACAGATCGAAATTTTTCATTTTTTTAACAGGTCCAAATGCGGTTTTGTGATAAGTCTGGACTACTATGTGCCTGCCAAACTTATAGTGGTAGAATGTTACGCAACCATACACCACCACAAGGAATTCTTTTTCGATTTGGGCATAGTTTCGATGCACAGAGTTCAGGGTAGTTGCAAATCATAAGCTACAGGGCATTCATACTGCAGGGCCACTGCTCCCAAACCAAAGGAACTGGAATCAACTTGGATTGTGAGTGGACTGTCATAATTTTAAACATAATTTTGACAGGCTTCTACACTCGTGAAGCACCTTTATTTAAAAGCTGCCATAAAACTCTGGTTTCCTCCAAAAAAATGTGGGATGAACTTGGCAAGCTATGTAGACTTGTCTAGCAGGCACTGTACTTCTAAAGTTTTGATGTTGGAGCTGTCATACTCATGATTGCTGGGATTTATTTCTGCATCGATCAGTGTTCCTTTCGTGCTGATAACATGTCCTAGGTATTTAACTTGTTTTATACCTACTTGCAGTTTTTCCTTGTTTAACCCTTTGAGAACTGCGTTTTTTTTTATATCTCCAAAAAAGTTGGGGTAACCTGGACGGGGCTCGAACTAGCAACCTGAAGGAGCTGTTAAACGTGAGGCACACGCCTCTACCAACTCGGCCACGGCCGTCTCTAGAGTCGGCTTGTTAACGGAACCTAGTATTGTTGTCATTCCTGCATTGTTGGCCATCTCATGCGTAGTAAGGACTCTGTTTTTAATACTTCAACCTGTGCTTGTGTTTGGCCCGAGATTTTCTCGGGTTTTGCACTCAAAGGGTTAAGTGGAAGAAAAACTTTGCGAGCCTGCTCCATGGCCTTGCACAGTTTGGTGTCAAGTATTTCAGTGGGCTTTCCATGTTCTACCAGTTCATCAATGAATGGGTCAGTCAGTCTTTGCTTTACTCACCCTCCCTGTCAAACCCCAAACCCAGCCCAACAACGTTCAGACCAGCCTCAATACTTTTACTCCTAACTCTGCAACACTTACTCCCCCGCTCATTAATGCCCCTAACCAGGGCAACCCTAAGCCTTCTAAATCTAACCCCAGGACCCCACCTAAAGTGCCTCCCAAACCAAGTTCCCCATCCCACCCTGTCTCCCCCAACCACGATACTTCCCCTTGACGCCCAACCAACCGCCAACCTATTGCCAATCCAATTCTTGGCTACCCATCCCATTCGCCCAGTGTCCCGTGCCAAAGCCGCGATGTTACCGTGCGCCATATTACAGGGCCATAAAACCCGGTGCGGCCGGTCCGGCCATGGCCGCACCATTTTTCCGGGGAAAAAAAAGCTTTATTTGCCCGAATTGTCGAATGCAGACATGATGCGACGTTCATAATCCAGGAGGCAGCAACGCTAAATTTTCCTGCTACGCCGTTATAATAGTTCCGGAATTTAGCCACTGAACCATAGAGTTAGATATATTGTTGCACTGAACAGCATCGCTGCATACGCTGCGCTGACAGTAAATGCTGAAATTTGATACTGCTGTATGGTGCAACCAACTTCTAAACTCGTCACTCCAACCCACGAATCCGGCTTGATGCAAATGCTCATAATGTCACTATTGAAGTCGATGAAACACCATACAATATTTGCATTAACATGGTCAGTTCGCATGGGATGGTCAGTTCGCATTATTCAAATGTTTCCGTATTAGCTAAACGTGGGTCGTACCTGCTGCGAGAGTACATTGTCTCCAGACGTAAACATGGCGTGAAGGATTTACCAAATATCGGTGATTTAATGGATACTATCCGAAGCTCAGAATTTTGACATGGTAACAACCAACAACAATACCCTAATCTCTAAACTGGCATTATTTTTTAAAGTCAAATAATTAGGCTACTGCAGTAAAACTTTAAACCATATTTTAATTAACTAATAAAATCTTGAAAATTTTGTTCAAAGGTGGCCTTCAGAAGCCAGCTAAGGCAATACAGTACGGAAAATTGCTTCAGCTTCCGGGGCTCTGCCCCGGACCCCGCTGGGGGAGCTTTCAGCACTCCCCCAGACCCCCTAGCTGGTTTACCTGGGCCTCTACCATAGCCGCACCACTTCAGATTTGCTTCCTACGGCCCTGTATTAGCCACAATAACCATACTCAACTCTTTTATGTACACAAATGTTGACAGATTGTCTAGCAAACGTCATGAATTTATCACCGTATAATCTGATATTTGTGCTGATATAATTTGCATCAGTGAAACTCATTACAAGCCTGAGTCTTGTGACGATTTTGACTTCCTATCTGATTTCACAACATTTCGGGCTGATCGTTCCACTCGGCGGAAGGGTGGAGTCGCCGTTATTGTTTGTAATGCTCTCCAGCCCACACTCTGATCTACCTTTTCCAGTCATACCAACAATTGGGAAGCGGTTTGGTGCAATTTTATGCTCCACGGTGAAACGCACACCATCGGCTGTGTCTATAATGGCACTCTCTTGGACAATAATATACCAGCGTTCGACTGCTTTCTTGATATGCTCCACCAGGAACTTCGCATTAATCCTAATAAGACCATAATCTGTGGCGATTTCAACTGTTCCAGCATTGATTGGTATTTTGGCACTTAATCTGTTGAAACTTACTTTTGACAGGCTTTAATTTGTTCGAAGGACCACTCGCCTTTTAAAGTAAGCGAGTCACGTTGTGTCTATGCTTGAGACATTCCCCCGCCCTAATCCCACAAAATGACAATTGAAAACGTCCACCAACGCTCACATGTATCATAAACACTTAGTCATACTTTTCAGAAGACGATCAACTACGCAAAATGTCTGTTTGTATGTCTCTTTTAATGCCAGAAAAACTCAAAAAAAAACTCTGCTCGTCACAACACGTCAGTTCTAACTTTTTTCTTGCCTGTTCACTACCGCCCCCGTACGGCCGCGAGCGAAAACAATCCCACTACGGAAGGCACTAGTCCCAAACTCAATAGTACGGAGGTTGCAAAGTGGCATAACAACTCACAACAAATTAGCACAAACAGTGTTTTATGCCCCCACCCGGGGGGAGGGGGGCAGGGGGGGTACTCGACAATACTCCCCCCGATAAGAGCTCTGGGGCCCTTATCCAACCATCAATCAATGTCGAGCTTACAGACTTTAACGACCGGACGTGGGAAGGTCCCAGTCTTCGTCCTAACGTCAACAACCCTGATTTGGCCATCGACCCCTGGGTAAGTATTTTCCACACTCCCGCGTGGCCAGGAGTTCCTTGGTAAGTCTCCATCAGCGATGTACACCAAGTCTCCAGTCTTCAGCGGTTGCACCTGCCGTAGCCACTTCGTTCTCCTGGCCAAAGATGGAAGGTATTCCTTGACCCAGCATTTCCAGAAGTGGTCAGAGTGGTGTTGGGCAACTCGCCACTGTTTTCTTAAGCATAGGTCAGTGTCCGAGAATTGTCCATGAGGTATGCCTCCGCCTGATGATGCAATTAAGAAGTGATTCGATGTCAAAGCCTCTGGGTCGTCGGCATCTGTAGAGACATGCGTTATTGGTCTACTGTTGACACTGTATTCTGCTTCCGCGAACAAGGTCTGCAAAACCTCTTCACGTGGTGCCCTTTCATGCATAGTAGCGTGCAGAACCTTTTTAACTGATTGAACTAAACGTTCCCAGCTGCCTCCCATATGTGGCACCGATGGGGGGGGGGGGATGAAATGCCATTCAATACCTATTTTGGACAGATCTGCTACTACTTGTGACTGATCCAGCTCCTTCAAGGCTCTTTGAAGTTCCCTGTCAGCTCCTCGAAGGTTGGTATCATTATCCGAATAGATACACTTTGGATGTCCACGACGTCCAATCATGCGTCGAATACTCATGATGGTAGAGTCCGTCGTCAGCGAGGCTGTCATCTCTAAGTGTACTGCCCTGGTGGACAGGCAAGTGAAGAGGACCCCAGAGCGCGTCTCCCTCCTTCTGCCTATGGCGACGTCCATCGGTCCAAAGTAGTCCATTCCTGTATTTGTGAAAGGACGTTGATAGGCAGTCAGTCTCACTGCCGGCAATGCTCCCATCTGGGGTGGTTCAGGCTTTGATCTTCTGATCTTGCACACCAAACAGGAGTTCCACGCACTGCGAACAGCAGTCCTTACTAGCGATATCCAGTATCGCTGTCTCAGCTTGTTTACTACCGCCTCCTGTCCATTGTGGTTAGCTTTTTCGTGGTGGTACTGGATCAGCAGTTTGGTGTACAGGTTTTTACAATCGAGGATGATAGGTTGTTTCGCTCCTTCATTTATCTCTGCAGCATTGATGTTACCCCGATGGCGAAGGCAGCCCTGGTCATCCAGCATCGGAGTCAGATGACTGAGTCTACTTGAGTCCTACACCGGCTTGTCATTGGTCAGCCGTGACATATCTTCGGCATAGGCTTCCCATTGTGCGTTACTGGCACACAGCACTTCGGCCTCCCTTAATTCTTCAGGTGTCAACTCTAAATGCGGTGTCGCCACTTTTTCCTGGGCACAATTGTGGCATCTGTTTGATGAAGCGCAGCATCCAGGCAGTTTCTCTCCGCTCCCGTTCTTGCGGCCACTCTGTTTCAGCCCCGCGCAGAAAATCAGGTCCAAGGAACCAGCGAGCGTCATGGGAAAGTGTTGCTGGCATAGTACTCCTGGTGGCGTCATCTGTGACATTATCTTTCGTAGGAATCCAGTGCCAGCTAGCGCCCACAGATAGCTCTTCAATTTCACCATCCTATGTCCAACAAATGTCTTAAATTTGCGGGCGTCCGAACGCAACCAGCACAAGACGGTCCGGGAATCTGTCCAGAAATGTATCTTGTTGATGTTGAATTCACGTTCCTGCTGGATGGTATGTGCGAGTCTACTCCCCATCACGGCTGCTTGGAGCTCCAGGCGAGGTATTGACATAGATTTGAGCGGTGCTACTCTGGTTCTGGCCATCACAAATGCAGTTTGTACTTCGTTCGGAAGCTCTATCCTCAAGTAGGCCACTGCCGTACATGCTTCTTCACTAGCATCACAGAAGACGTGGAGTTGAATGAATATAGCTTCTTGCATCCGTGTTGAATAAATAGCACCTGGGTACAAAGACTCTACTGATGCCTCGCAGTTCTTCTACCCATTTCTTCCACTGAATATCAAGGCTTTGTGGCAGTTCGTTATCCCATCCTATTGCGGATCTCCATATGTCTTGTAGGAGGACTTTGGCTTTGACAGCAAAATGAGCTGCAAATCCCAGAGGATCAAAAACGCTCATAACCACGTTAAGAACTTCTCTTTTGGTGGGTAGCTTCTCTGTCAGGAGTTGGGGGGTCGACCTTCTCGAATCCTACATCAAACTCGAAACCATCAGTGTTGGAGTCCCATCGTAGCCCTAGGACCCTCTCGGGTGGAATCTCACAACCAAGATCCAAGTCCCTTGGTCCCTGCAGACCTCCATTCCTCTCGGATTCCACGCAGAACTTCTCTCGAACTACAATTCCAGCTGCAGATTTGGAAGCCTCTCCGCCGATGTACTAAGATCACATCGGTGATCAGCTTGATCGCATCGTACTCGCAGTGAGAGCTATCGAGGTAATCGTCAACGTAATGACGCTTGACTATCGCCTCGGTTGTAGCTGGAAACTCGTCCTTGAATTCTTCAGCATTTTTGTTCTTTACATATTGTGCTGAACATGGAGAACAAGTTGCTCCGAATGTTATCGTAGATCATCTCTCGTACCTCCGGTAGCCTGGTTCGATCCATCCCACGCCACAGAAATTGTTGCGCTGGACAGTCTTCGGCGCATATTCGTACTTGTAGAAACATCTCTTTGATGTCAGCTGTAAACCCAACTTTCCTTTGTCTTAGTTTACAGAGTGCCCCGAGAAGTGAGATCAGTAAGTCTGGACCCTTTAGTAAGGCGTCGTTGAGGCTTGCACCGTCTCCTTAAGACGCTGCATGAAAGACCAGTCTAATCTTGCCTGGCTTGTGTGTATTGGTCACGGCGAAATGTGGTAAGTACCAGGTCTTTAGGGTTTCTAGTTTGGCATCTTCTGTTGTCAGTCTTCTGGCTTACCCCTTCGCAATATATTCCTCCATCTTAGTGCAGTATTGCTGGGCAAAGCTGGGCTCGTGATCCATCTTCCTTTCAATAGAGCGCAATCGTTTCATGGCTTGTGGCTTACTAGCTGGCATTTTGACGTTGTCGCTTTTCCAAAGCAAGCCAGTCTCCCATTGGTCTCCCACCCGCTGTGTGGTTCGTTCCATGATGGTTATTGCTCAGCTATCTTCTTTAGACCTAAGTGGGTTCTTTGGAACACTCACTCCAAATTCTTCAGTGCTAAACGGCCGTTTGACCATCTGATGCAGCATGTCGTCTTGGTTTGCATGGTGACAGATGTGGAGGTTCACCTCATTGATTCTTCCTCGAAATGGCGCTACATTGCCATGGACAACCCAGCCTAGCTTTGTACGTGGCAGAACTGGCCCATTTTGCGGGCCTTCAATGACCTCCCTTGCAATGATTAGGCTGCAGTTGTCTTGTCCGATGAGTATAGTCGGCTTGGCATCCTTCAGATCTGGGATGGAAACTTGGTTAAGATAGTCCCACCTCTGCTGAGTCTCTACATCTACAGTCTGCAGGGGTAAGGCGAGATTTGAGACAGTCCTCACATTCTCCATCTGATACTGGTTACCTTCTGCTCCTTCAATTTTGAGCGACACTCTTTGGGAACTAGGATCGCTCTTGGTAGTGTCATTGGTCAACTTCATGGTTAAGGTTTCTTGCGGTCCCTTGGCCCCCAGCCGTGTTGCCACTGACTCGTCGATGAGGGTGACCGTGGAGGCTTCGTCGAACAATGCATAAGTTTGCATCTCTCCGGGCCTACCAACTTAACGGGAGCGATGCGGAGAAGGACTTTGGTACGGAACCTCGGCTGCCATGCATGGTTCACAGGCTCTGCCCCTTTGGTTCCAGCTGTGGCCTGCAGGTCGGGTTCTTCCCCTTTCAATTCCTCCTTCCTGTTGGAGTGCAATATACGATGGTGAGGCTTTCCGCATCCATCTTGTTCACAAGGCTTCCTCTCTTCACATTTTGTAGTCCGGTGTCCCCTTTTGAGGAATCCAAAACAAACCTGTTGTTCTTTCGCCCATCTCCAGCTGGTGTCAACGTCTTCTGCTTGGAGTTTTCGGCATGAAGTGGTGTCATGATTTCTTTTCTCGCAGAAAAGGCACCGGTCTTCCATTTCTGCTTTCTCTAGCTCGTTAATTGTATCGGTAGTGGCGAACACAGTCTCCTTTTTTCTGTTTACCAGTTTCTTCGTAGGAGCAGTCTCTGTGTTTATTGTCGGCTTTGGGACACTCACTAGGCAGACTGCATCGGCTAGACTCTAGCCACTGAGCAACCATCTTCACATTTGCTTCACCTATTTGTGAGGTCAGGTAGCGGGCCCAATCAATCTTCAAATGGCTTGGCAGTTTACCGACAATCGCCTTCAAGAGCATTGGGTTGTTCAGGTGATTATGGGATTCAAGTGTCTCCACTGTTCAGCGAGATTCTGGAGAGCATCAGCAAACTCGATTAGGCCTTCCAAGTTGTCATCTTTAGGAGCTGGCATAACTTGGATTTTGCTAATCAAAATTTCCACGATAAATTCGGGTCATCCGAATCTCCGTTGGAGTGTCTTCATGACACGGTCGACGTTATCGGGCACAACCATGAATGCTTGGAGTGCTTCTCTAGCCTTTCCTTTTAAGGCTTTTTGTTGCCACGACATGTTTTCGGTGTTATTATACGCATATAGTTTTATCGTTTGTTCAAACTGAGCATAGAAGTTTGGCCAATCTTCTGGGTTGCCTTCAAATGGTGGGAGATCTTTACTGCTGGAGTGACGGGCCATTAGTCTTCCAACATCTCCACCCATAGTTGGTTTGGCCGCAACTTGGATAGCTTAAGCGATAGCTGGTGTTATTTGATTTATTACTGCTGCTGACGGTTCATTATCACCTGATTTTTTACAACTTGTGCAGTATCACATTCTCGTTGGTGTCGCATATGTCTGGGCTTGTTGGGGTCCTCAGTTTCTGAAAGCCATCGTTTTATGTAATGTTCACTATCTTCCACCTCACTGTCAGATTCAGCGGCTTCAGAAACCCCACACTCGTCTAAGACAATTTCTTTCTGTAATTCTAGTTTTTTTTTAAGACTAATTGTTTTTCTCTTTCAAGTTTTGCTTTTTCGGCAAGCTGCTTTTGTCTTATTATTTTGGCTTCTGATTGAGCTTGTTCTAATTGGGCAATAGCTTCAGCTGCTTGAATTTCTGCTTCTAATACACGGCTGCTTGATTCACTTTTATGAGAAGTATTACTGTGCGAGGATTTATTACTCCTACAGCTACTCCTAGAGCTATGGGAAGGTGACTTTTCTCTGTACATTTTCTCTTTGGGCCTTACACTTTTGGGTTGGAGTGCTGTACCTTCGGATTTTACATCCGCTCCCCTTTCGACGCCGTTTTGAAAATTGCCCTGTGAGCTAGACACATCATTCCCCATAGCGTTTTGGAGGAATGCCGCGAGTCATTCTTTGACTACGACGCGCATTTTCGTTTACTTCAGATACTCGACTCATATCTTCAACGTCATTGTTATCAATTTAAAAATTGTCACTGTTTTCTTGTTCGTCATAATTATCCATAGCGCTGTCATTTGGCTCGAAGGACCAATGGTTTGGCACTTAATCTGTTGAAACTTATTTTGACAGGCTTTAATTTGTTCGAAGGACCACTCGCCTTTTAACGTAAGCGAGTCACGTTATGTCTATGCTTGAGACGTTCCTCCGCCCTAATTCCACAAAATGACAATTGAAAATGTCCACCAACGTTCACATGTATCATAAACACTTAGTCATACTTTTCAGAAGACGATCAACTACGCAAAATGTCTGTTTGTATGTCTCTTTTAACGCCAGAAAAACTAAAAAAAAACTCTGCTCGTTGCAACACGTCAGTTCTAACTTTTTTCTTGCCTGTTCACTACCGCCCCCGTACGGCCGCGAGCGAAAACAATCCTACTACGGAAGGCGCTAGTCCCAAACTCAATAGTACGGAAGTTGCAAAGTGGCATAACGACTCGCACAACAAATTAGCACAAACAGTGTTTTATGCCCCCACCTGGGCATACTCAATGCTCGACAACAATTGCTTGACAACAATTGGAACTTGTACTATTCTAATGATGAAGCTGCCACCCGCCTCCTACAAGTTGTCAATGATCATTTCCTGACTCAGCACGTTAGTCTGCCGACTAGTTCTAGAGGTGGAGATGCTCCTTTCCTTTCGACCTACTACTCACTAGTGATGACATAAGCATTGCATTCCTTCATCACCTTCCACTATTCGGCAAATCTGACCATAGCGTCATTATCTGGAAAATCAAGAGCACCAATTTTAACCACCGCTATACCCATCCTCGGCACAACTTTAGGGCTGCTGACTGGGATCTCATAAATGAAACCATCAGCAGCATCGGGAGAGCCAGACTTGCTAAATCCACGTGTACGCAAGCTTGGGATATCCTTTGAATCGTCCTAACTAACCTGTGTAATACCCACAACCCTGTGAAGAAAAACAGCCCTAGGAGGGCTAAATCACCTCCTCGGATGGATTATACCATCATGAGACTTGTGTGACATATGTGTTACTTCACATGTGGGTTCTAACTTAGCAAGGGCCCACACCACCAAGGTGTGGTTGGACAGAGTAACGACTAGAGGAGTAGTTTACAGCTAGGCAACAACTGGCAAGGCCAGCAAGCCCTTATATACTTTATTGTACATCAGAGACCCCCTAGTGGGTGTGCATACAACTTAACAGGAACTAGAGGCAAGGCCACTTGAGGTAACCAACTTGGTGTTAATGTTAGCTACACCTTAGCTCATACACCACAACTTGTCAACCTTAAAGGTAGGCGGTGGAAGACTTACAAGACCTACCCTACACCAGAGAACTGGACATCATTCAGAGAGACCCGCAATCTACTCACTGACAACATCGGCAATGCAAAAGTTTCATTTGAACAACAGCTGGTTTCAAAATGCAAGAGCAACAATAAGCTCCTATATTCTTCTCTCCAAAGCAAGAGCAAGAATAAATCTTGTATCCACATTAAGCAAGATAATGGACCTACTGTCACCAACCCACAAGATGTCGCCAACGAACTGAATCAGTACTTCAGTTCCGTTTTCAGTAATGCGGGACCTACACAATTGCCTGATGTGCTCGTGCAAACTAATGCTCTCTCCGCTATCAACATCAGTGAATGCACTGTGCGCCACCTGTTGCAGGACTGCGATCCCTTTAAATCACCTGATCCAGATAAGATTCACTGTGACATGCTTAGAGCTTGCTCTGCCACTATTGCTACACTGTTTACCATTGTTTTCCAGAAGTCTCTTGACGAAGCAATCGTTCCTGATGACTGGAAAAATGCTAACATTATCCCCATCTTCAAGGCCGGCGACCGCCAAAGTTCAAAACATTATCGCCCCATCAGCCTGACATCTCAAGTGGCTAAGCTCCTTGAGAAGCTAGTTAAAAGTCAACTCTACAACTACTGTGAAACAAACAGCATAATCAGTGTGAGGCAGCATGGTTTCCGTGCAGGGTACTCTTGTCAAAGCAATCTTCTTGAGTTCTTTGGCTACTTGTGAAACGCTGTTGATGACCATATTCTTCTCGATATTCTCCTCGATATTCAAAAAGTCTTCGACACTGTTCCCCATAGTCTTCTTCTCAGAAAACTGGAGAACTATGGTATCACCGGCAACCAGCTACACTGGCTTAGAAGTTTTCTCTCAGGCCGCAAACAACTAGTGGTCTATGAAGGACATGACTGGGCCCCTGTTCTCAGTGGTGTTCCGCAGGGAACAGTTCTGGGCCCCCTGATTTTCCTACTCTTTATCAACGATCTGCCTGACCTTGCTAAATCTCAATGTAGTCTCTTCGTTTATGATGACAAATTGTTCAAGAAAACTCACGTTGAAGATTGTGACATAATCCAAGATGATCTTCATCAAATCAGTAACTGAGCCCTGAACAATGGCATGAAGTTCAATGCTAACAAGTGTGAAGTGCTTCATGTTGGTCACAACAACCTCCATGCTACCTATTTTCTTGGAACTGAGCAGCTCCCTGAAGTCCATGAGGCCAAATCCCTTGGCGTAATGTTTACCTCAAATCTTAAGGTCACCAGGCAATGTGCTATTGCTGCCCGACGCGCTAATATGCTGCTTGGCCGTAGCGAGAAGCATTTTTCCTTTTTCATCACTACCTCCCTTAAAACACTCTACACTTCATACATAAGGCCTCACCTTGAATACTGCATCCAGGTATGGAGCCCTCAACTTATTAAAGACCAGCAGCTCCTTGAGCGCATTCAGAGGCGCGCTACCAAGCTTGTTCCACGACTGCATGCACTTCCATACGATGCTAGGTTCGGGGAGCTTAGCCTTACAAGCCTTTACGACCGCCGCATCAAAGATGACCTACTTCACACCTACAAAATTCTGAGTGGGATTGATCGCGCCGAGGCTAAATGGTTCTTCACCTTGGCCCCCTCCGTTGGCACTCGTGGACACCGCCTCAATTTGCAGCGCACACGTGTGAACTCCAATGTCGGAAAGCACTTCTTTTCTTATCGTGCGATTGATCACTGGAACCGGTTTCCTCATGATGTGATTGAAGCGAGATCTGTTAATGGCTGGAAGGCAGCCTATGACAAAACACTTTCTGCCAGGCAGTGAACTCTCCGCTCATCCAACCATAAAAGCTTGGCTTTGGTTGTGTATTTTGTTTAAGTTTAAGTTTGTTTAAGATCTCCTGGATATCCCTCTGGAAAATTTCTGAGGCACACTATATGCCACAAGGCATTCTTTTACATCGGTAAAGGCCAACTGGGTTTGTAAACGTACACAGTCCTGGGTTATTTCGTTGAGTTCCATATGTAGGAAAGCCTTGGCCCCATCCAAGACTGTAAAACGTGTGTGGCACCTGCCAGACGAGCGAGCAAGGACTCTGTTGATGGTATCTGGTGACGTTCTTGTAGCATTGCCTTGTTCAAGTGCTTGGGGTTTAAGCAAATTCTCACCTTACTGTTATGTTCACTACCAGAGAAATTGCATTGTCCAACTCTGTGGGCTCATTCACCTTGCAAATAACATCTATCACGCAGCTACTTGAGCTCTCTTTTAACCACAAGCTCTAATGCCTTTGCAATGTTTTTTTTATGCGGCCACATGCGGTAAAGTGTCTTTCTTTAATTGTTGAAAATTTGCCGGGAAATTTCCCTTGACCTTTTGAACACATCAGCAAACTCTGCTCTCAAGCTTTCTGTGGTAATAGGCATCTGCTCTTGCTTACTCACAGTGTTGAGATGTTGTATCAGACCCAGTTAGACGCAGCCTTTTAGGCCTAAAATGGGTTGCGTGTTGTTCTTAACTATAAATTTAACATGGTGGGTTTTGTTTTTTACTGTGCATTGTAAAGTTCGTTTTCCTAGGACTGGAATACTTTCACCAGTGTAAGTCACTAATTTGACTTTTACCTTATTGTAGGTCACATTGATCGTTTCTTTGCTTGTGGGGTAGGATGCAGGCCCCTCCCAAGTTGGACGTGTCTGTTTTTGCCTTTGATTTTTGATATCGATGGCAGGACTTGGTCATCGTGATTTTGGGGTACATACTGGAGTATAACCCCAAACCATCGTTTGTTTGTCAAAGAGGGAGGCTTCATTCAGCCGATAAGCAGTCAAATTTTTTGCATGACAAGAGCAGGGATGCTGCCGGTGTGAAAAATGTGAAAAATGTAAAAATTTTCTAGGGGCAAAAAAAAAAAGTGAAAAATGTGAAAAAATGTGAAAACGCAAAATGCACAAGCAAAGTACAAACAATCAAATTATCCGCCCTAATTTTGGACCCAGAATTACGTAGCATGTCTGTGATTAGAACAGGAAAAAAACTTGGTTTACAGGCGGGTCGCTTTGAATTCACTTTTGGTCGCTTTCTTAACATTGTGAGAGAATGTGGCCTGTTTGCCTAGCAACCGTTACGCGCAGCGGTACTATCATGTGCACTGTGTGTGATTTTGATAGGAAGTTTTCTTTTTTAGGGTACAAGAATTTCGGATTAAATGGATGTATACAGTAATTCTTGTGTACGTATTAATAAGCTCTACACGTGCCTGTTGTAAACTTAACAATCAATGTTGCGTGACCGGCAGCGTTGCCTTAATTTCGCGTGAAGGATTCGTTCTACTAATGAAACTGAAAGCAGTGTGCCGGAAAAGACTTCTCAGAAGGATGAAAAGGAGTTCCTTTATAGAGGGAGGGCTTTTTACAAAAAAGCAGTTCTGCAACTTCTGAAGACACTTCCCATTAACTGTAAGCTCTTAAAGGATCTGCAAGTCCTGCACCCTCATATTTCGTGGCACTGCTTCTATAAGTTTGGCCACTTTCTGATAGCAACAGCCCATAATTCACAATTTTATTAGAGAAGCTATACAAAGTCAAATAAAAATAGGCTATGAAATTGTGAACTGTTGCTTCTGAGAAAGTGGCCTATTTTTTTCTGATAAATCTACCAAAGATCTTCTTGTAAGTACTTTGAATTTTTTTATCTTGTCATAAGTATGTTTAATAAAATAGGGTACACAATCAGAATAATTACGTCCTGGCATCCTGAAATAGCAAAAAAAAAAAAAAAAAACTGAAATTACAATGGTTACTGGAAAAGAAAAATTTTTATTGAGGAATTGTGAAACTGGTGAGACATATGAAAACGTTGAAATAGTGATACAAAAATGAAAAGTAGGTAGGTGAAAAATGTGAAAAAATGAATAGCAGGTATATGAAAAATGTGAAAAAATGAAAAGTAGGCATGCGGAAAATGTGAAAAAAATGAAAAGTCGGAATGTGAAAAAACGTGAAAGACCAAGGTAGCATCCCTGCAAGAGTATCGACTGTAGTGATTTCGTCTGCATGAGGCGGTTGTCCTGTCTTCCCTCTGTTCATTGCTGAAGATCATCGGTGGAGAAGCACGTTTTGCCCATGGAATTCGAAGCAAACACATTGAAAACCATGTTTGGGGTCAACAGGACACTCGGTTTGAGAATCGTTAGTAACGTGGACAAGGCCATGGATGCGTGGAGTTGGAAGTTGCTAGTCACCATGCGGCTGCTACTCAACACCTGTGGATGTGGCCTGCTGAGGAGGGCCATTGGGTCTGGGAGTCTGTTCATTTGGGGGCAACTCGGTCATCTTGTTTGCAATTGGCCAATTACCAAGTCGTCAGTTGCCAAGATCAAGGTCGCCATCCAGCCACTTGTGGTTGGTGCCGGATGCAAGTCATCAGTCTGAAACCTTTAATTTTTGGGCATTGTGGTCACTGATCCAAAGACATCCCTCGTTACCACTGGATTTGGATTGGCTTTCTTAAGGAGGCGAATGCCATCTTTAAATACCAACTCCCTTTTAATTGTTTGATGATAGGTTTAGTTGCCAAATAATAGCAAAAGGGTACAGGTGGGGTTTTGTTAAACCACTTATACCTGCCCACGAATTATTATGCAAGGTCATACACAATTACACAAATAGGAGTAGGTATACAGCGCAATCTTGTTGGCAGTTAAATGATAATAACGATAATAAATTAAATTTGTTTAGCCTTGTCTTGAAGCACTGAATGGATGGGGCTATTACAACGTCACCAGGTAATGCATTCCACATGTCTATCACTTGGTTTGCAGAGATGTACTTTCTGCAATTTAGTCTAAATGGTGTTTTAAGAAGTTTCAAAGGGTGACCCCCTTGTTTTACCCTTATTTCTAAATTTTAAAAAATGTGATTTTTTATGGACCACAGAGTTGAATGCTTTTGCGAAATCGACCAACACTACATCGACTGGGAAACCCTCAGTGACCTGGCCCGATCATCCAACAGTTGGAGGGTAGTTGATCGTCCTGGCATAAAACTGAACTGGCCATTTGAAATTATTTCATACTTACTAAGAAATTGTAACATTTCATTTCTAATGATCCTTTGCATGATTTTACATGGAACGCAAGTGAGTGATATTGACCAGTAATTATGTGGATTAGAAGCGTCGCCTTTTTAAAAAACTGGGATTACACGTGCTTCCTTCCAGCATTCTGGGAGTTTTCCAGTCTGCATGAAACATTTAAATATGCATAACAAAGAAAACACAACTTCATCTCTCAATTCCTTGTAAAAGAAAGCAGAGAAACCGTCAGGTCCCACAGTATGACTTGTTTTTTGTTGCATTCACAGCTGCAGTTATTTTAGTAAGAACAAGGTAATATTTTCTAATGAACCCATAGTTTTTTTAATGTCAAAAACTGGGATTTTTCCATCATCACGGACAAAATTTCCAGAGAAAACATGATTTATAGCATTTGCTTTAACCTTACCATCCGACAGGATCTCGTCATTTACTTTTAAAGGTGGAATACTATGGTTGGTTCCAGTCTTTTTTTTTACCAGACGAAATAAAGCACTCAAATTTCCTTCTTGTATAACTTTTTTCTCCACCATAATGGAGAAACGTCTGACACACTCCGAATAGGCTTTACTGCATGTTTATAACACAGTTTAGTATCAGGGAACCGGTGTTTTCTGTATGCTTGCTAGAGACTCTTTTTACAAGATCTTAATTTACGTACTTCCCTTGGGAGATGCTTAGAGTTGTTTGCATTGAAGTGTAAATATATTGGCATTTGGCTTAATCCTTTAATTTATACCGATATATCGGTAACCGGTATCGATATCTACCGATACTCCATCAATTACCGATCCTTACTCCCTTTAATCCGACTTGTATTATACAACGTTCATTTGGCTATTAAATTAATAAAATAACTTAGATTCGCTAAGCATCCCTGCTTAGCTCAGTTCAGCCTCAGCCTTGCACATCAGGCCAGCTGCCAAGTATCAGCTATCCAGATACTTCTTATAGATCAGAGCATTACCTCATTGCTAATATTAGAACTAGTCCGGGTTCAAGCCTCAACTTGTTCAGCTCCACCTTTACTGTTGGAACAGTTAGCTGGTTGGGTATATAAGGGCCCAGTTGCTAAAGCAGCTTGTCTAACTCCAGCCCAACACACAAGCAGAGAGGTTGTCTGCCACAGAGCTCCTGACTCTAGGATCTGACAACAGTTATAAGCTAAGTAGAACTCTGATTATTGAATTGAATTCATGCTGAACTTAGGAAAGTTAGCCTAGCTCATTTTGACTAAGGTCCAGGCCTAACTTTGGCAAGGACGCTCCAGTAACGATAATAGCATCAGCTAAGAGTGCTTTAACTTGGGATAAGAGGGAACCAACTAAACCCTAACCCAGCACCTTTGACTTTGAATAAATCAAGTTTAATTAAAACAGAAACAACTTGTGTGGTCTCCCTTCTTTTGCTTGCCATTGTTGTGATATTGTGTGATATTTGTTGCTGTTAATAATTAATCAGCCGGTGTAAGCTGTCACACTGGAAACCCGCCACTTTTCCGATAATCAGGGGAAAGTGCAAGGTTTACAATGGTGTCCAGAATTTAGATTCGAACTTTAAAAGCCCACGCCCAATTCATTTGTTAGCAGCAGATATCACGTCTTGAAAAAAAAAAGTTGAAAAAAAAAATAAATAGTAAATAAAAGGCAAGCGAAAGGGGACCAAATTGTGTGAATAATAACTCAATTGCATATTGGCTATTGACATACTAAGCCATAGAAATAATAATAGGCTAACAATTTTTTTTTAAATTGTTGATTGTTGCTTGAGTACGAATTTTTGTTGGTTTTATTGTATAAGCCATGGTTAAGACTAAAAAATCTGCTTCTAGCGGTGGTTTAGTCAGAATTCCTGTGTCTAGGAATAAGCTAAAACACTCGACTAGGGGAAGGCTTATTAAAGCAAACCCTCGTTTAATTGAATCTGAAAATGTTGTTTCTCGGACTGGGTTACGGTCCTTATCTCGGCAAGGACAAGTGCGGAAACGCACGCCGTCAGTTGTACATAGAGCACCGGCACACGAGCAAGCCAGGTGCCGTGGTAAAGCCAAGGTCACGAGCCAGCGCTCACGCAGCTCTTCTCACGAGCATGCGCAGGTGGATTCCGATCATGAATCAGCTGTTCACTCTAGCAATAGAACAGCCAGTGTTTCGCCAGATAGGCGTAGTAATAATAGTTTTGTTTCCTCTCGTCATAATTCCCATCATAATTTTAATAATGAAAGGCCTGTTAATATTCCTTTTGTTTTGGCTCATGACATGCCTCGACACGATGAGCAGTTTGCTTGCTCTCGTGCCTTGCGTAGCGATGCTGGTCGCAGTCGTCATTCATTCCGAGAAACGATGACGTCATTACCCATTCATACGCCACCGGAAACCCCCTTGGTTGGCAGTGGGTCAACAGGTCCAGACTCGCTTCGTGCAGAGCGTGATCGTTTACAACACATAAACGATAGTCACGTTGAAGCTTTGCGTAATATAGTTGACAGTTTGCAAACTAGACTTGTGGTAACAATGGTAATAATAACAGCACTCGTCTTTGGGAAGACGTACGAAATGCTAAGAAAAATTTAACTTCTTTTTCTGGCGAAGATGGTACCGATGTTTTCACATTTTTGCTCCTGACAGATAATCTTAGGAAAATTGATAAGAATATTCCTGACTGTGAATTGATAGCAGCCAAGGGAAGATTTTTAGCAACCAGCTCGATTGCTTCTAAGCAAACCAACTGGGCTTCTTTTAAGTCGATTTTAATAGAAAGGTTTGGTGCTGGGGGTAAAGCGGTTACTAGAACTAATTTTCACAGGGCTAGAATGTTGCCTGGTGAAGACATTGAAAAATTTGGAGATAGGTTAGAAATAATGGCAGCCGAAATTTAGATGGTTCAGCCATCTGATGATGATTTTGAAAGAGCACTCAAGGAAAGAGCACGTGACAAAGGGTTGCGTTGTACCTTTCGAGCAGCTATGCCCCACATTTTGGAAACTTATTTAGCAACTATTTGTCCTAAAACATGGGAGGACATGTTACATAAGACTTTGAAGCGCCAAACGGAAATTAATGAAAGGAATCATTACAGCCGAAATCAGCAGCCTGCTAAAGTTTCGTCTAACGCAATTTCGCCTCTCGACAAAACAGCGACAGTGGCAACAGTAGACCTAGCCAAGGTTTTACAGGAACTCGAACGTAAAAATAAGGAAATTAAAAATATTGGGCATCATGAATCATTGGGAGTAGCCAGGGTTTGCACAATACAGCAGGAACAAAAGGAACGACGCAATTGTTTCCGGTGTTTCGGCAAGTGCCACCTCAGCAGAAGCTGCAGAACTGCAGATAGTAGGTTGGAAGCAGTTAAGGCCGCAAACGCGAAACGTTTGGCTGCTGAAGGGAAACCAATTCCAAGCAAAGACACCTTAAACAAGAGAAATATGGGAAATCATCGCCGAAGCAATAATAATATTGACACTAGAGACAATTCACAACTGAATTTGGCCCAATATGATCGTCAGCGTACAACTAACAACGGCGCAAACCCCAATCAAGTTCAAGTCGCTCGAAGCTCACAGCAGCCACAGCAGTCTAAAAACTAGTTGACAGTTCGAAGGGAAACAGGTACTTCGAGCTGGCTGGCTATTCTAACGCAAACGAAATTCCGACTTGCGCTATGAATACTGTAAATCCTGACTATGATACAGAAGAACAATCATCAATTAGAGAAGAAACAAATGTTTTATTTAAGAAGACAAGAATTCATTCTACACTCGACGCCGCAGGCCTACTTCTCGATTTGTATTCGAAAGTAGACTGGCACCAGCAGAAATTAGCACTCAAAGACAGAACGCTTACCTTGCCCAGGCTTGTAGCTTATTTTGGTGCTATTCCAGAAAAATATGTGGCCCCATCTCTGAACGCCAACGCTCATCTGGAAAACACTTTCAAAAGCATCCTGAAAGAAGTTAATACTGCTTATAATTTGTCTTGTGACCCAGCCATTCTTATTTTATTTGAAGACGGTGCTGACTCTACTAACTTTCACTCTGAATTGTCATGAGTAAAGACGAATAATCCAATTGTTTTAGAATTGATTGGCGAGAAACGATTAATAGAATTCCGTAGCGTCTCTGACTCTAACGAGCGCAAGTCTCATCTGCTTTCAGCAGATGAAACGATTTTGATTTCAGACAAAAATCAATCGGAATGGAAGCTACGCATTCCTTTGTTGGCTAAAATTACTGCACCAACAATATGTTTAATATATTGGGATAACACGTTAAACCCAACCATCATCACGGAGCAGAAACGTGCAACCCGACAAGCAAAACGAGAAATCTTGCTCGCTCGGAAAACACAGCCACAGATCGAAGCGACGCCGCACCAACTCCATCCGGCGGCTGTAATTGACACTAATGGTCTGACAGACATGTTGGCTCACGTCTCGTTGGCAAACGCAAACGACGCATCGGAGCAAGCATTGGTAAATTGCTTAGGCTATAATGCTAAAGCAGCGCACCCAAGACCTCACCTAATTTTTAAATTTGGACATTTTAGCAAATTAGGATTATTGGACTCGGGGGCAAGGATTTCCTTAATTGAAACGTCCACAGCTGAAGAATTATTAAATGGTTTTCGCATTAAGTGCAGCGTAGCTACTACACAAACACCTACAGCTTTGAAAGGCGTTGGTGGTACTAAGATATCAGTGAACCGAATTTTGACCACGGAAATAAGTAAATGTGGATTTTCTAGGGAACAAGAATTTAGAATCGTTCCTAATGGAAGTTTTGGAGCTATCCACATTTTATTGGGTTATGATTTCTTATCACAACAACCCAGTTTATTAAAACTAAACTGTTCAGACCAGATTTTGGAAATCGGTAAGCTAAAATTTAGGCTTTCACCATCTCCATTTGATGCCTGGGAGGCTTATAATCAAAATAGAGAAATTATAAATTTCGAACAGTATGATGTTTCATACGAACACACAGCAACAATCAATGTTTCGTCCGATGCAGACACAGTCAAAAATCTACAGTCTCAATGGAATGCCACACCTCATGAATTTTATGAAGAAATTCCCGTATCTTTATTTAAGGATACTGTACTGCCTAGCTATTCAGAGACAACTATAACTGGCACTTTACATATTGCATATCCTGAAATACAGAGTGGCGCATTTATTCCAGAATGTAAACCCGACTTGTTGATTTGTTTGGCTAGATGTCTAGTTAATACATCACCTACCGGAGTGATACCAATAATGGTAATTAACGCATCTAGCGAAGACATATTTTTGCCTTCTGGTGTGACTCTTGGCCATTACACAACTGCGGAAATTGAGTATGGTTGCCAGGACGACAAAGAAATTCCAATTAATAATGCCGACTCGGTAATTCAACCGAATGCCACTCAAACCGAGTCAGTCATACATCATACTCCCGTTTCCACACCAGAGTCCAGTGAGATAGCTCAACACTATCACAAAGCTGGAGCGAGCAACTCGATTCCGTCAGGGATAAGCGAAACTGAAACTGAATCATGCTTTGCAAACGCTCGAGATCCAGAGCCAACCGAGATAGCCCGCAGTGTTTCCGAAGCTATTTCCGGCTCTCCCGAGCAAGTCCAGACAAAGCCCATAGAGACATCGCAACCCGATGCGGAGGCCAGCGCTGACTCTGTCAACAAACCAAGGCCATCGCCAAAGTCACAATCCGAAATAGAAAGTGATTTGGACAAGTTGAAATTTAAATTTTCATTTCAGGATTTAACTGAAGAAAAAAGGGCAGAATTTCTTGAGATGTTGAAGACACGTACAGATGCATTTAGCGTAGAAAAATTTGCTCTAGCCAAATCATCCATAGAGACAACCGGATTTAATGGATCCGGACTGACACACTGTTTTAGAAAGCTGCCAACGGAGCTACAGAAAGCTACTGCACGCATTCAGTTCTGCTCCCGGCAGATTTCCGCAGCACTTATAAACGAAGAATGTGCCGCATATTTGGACTATATTTTGTTAAAACTAACAAAAGCAGAAGCAGAACCCATAAGCAGAACCCTAAAACTTGTATGGAAATTGAAAACAAAACTCAGTATCGAAAACTGCATTTTCGGAATGAAAAAGATGGAAATTCTTGATTTTATTGCAAGCAAAGACGATGCCCACCCAGACAGTGATGAAATTCACACTATGGGTTTCCCTGCCGGGAAAATTGGAGCCAACCATAGATAAGGAGTGGAATAATCCCCAGTTTGAATTTGCACTCCCTGACTTAAACGCACACGAACGAATACAATTCTTGGTGGTGTTGCACTCAAACCAGGAAATTTTCTGTAACAACCATGAAGAGGGAACACTATTAAAAAGGGAAGCCAAGTTTTCAGGCTTCCAAATAAGCAACATAGGCGCCAAATCAGACGAAGGTAATATCGAAGTTGAAAAATCATTTCAACAGCTCAGAAACATGAAAGGGCTTAGCCAAGTTGCGAAAATGCGCAGTATTTTCGGCAGACACATAGCCGATTTTTCAGTTTTCTCAGCCACCCTTACCAGAGTTACGGCAAAGGACGAAGAGCTCAGTTGGTATAAAACAAATGGCTCCGTATTCTCAAGTTTGGAGCAGGCTATGATAAAGTTAGCGACTTTTAGGCACCCCGATTTTACACAGCCATTTTGCATTAAAACTAATGGCAGTGGCACATTGCTAACGGGTTGCCTTACACAAATGCATAACGGTATAGCCTACCCTATAGCCTATACTGCTCGAACTTTGACATTTGCAGAAAAGGAAGGAAGTGTGATTATAAGGGAAATTCTCGCCGTACTACACGCAATGGAAGCGTTTCGATCATTTCTGACCAGGAGACCCATCTTCCTTACAGCCGATTTCATGGCGATAATGTACTTATTTAATAGTAATGAGCTTTCTCCTACACTAAAACGCATTCTATCCAGGCTGGGAGAATACGATTTTGTCATCCAGCATCGGTAGGAACAACCACGGCAAGTAACCTATGTAGCCTACATCGCCTCACGCATAACGAAGAATAAAGATGATAATAATGCAGAAAATTTTTTTGGGGAATTAATGGCAAACTAAGCAAATCCGAACAGCAGTAGCGTGATTTTATCACGAAACTCCACGAAGATCCGACTGACTATATGGCGGAGCTGGATCCCCCAGTTTTTAGCCCGATAGCTAGTGACACCCAACGAGCATCACTGAAAACTAGCAATGAGCAAAAAGGCATAATTGTGATCCTCACACCTCCCGGCTGTTTCAAAAGCGAATCAGACTGGAGGAACAGCAGAAATTGAGACCAACACACAATTATTGCACTAGATCGAGTAAAAACACTCCCGAAATAAGAATAAAACGTAATCTTGAACAAGCACGAGCACACGACTGCCAGACAAGGCTAATTGAAACATCTCAAATCTGAAACCTTTGCACTAGACGCAAACGTAGTTTTTTAAAATCAAAATTTGGTTTTCAATGCAGATAAAGACTGTCATATGAGGAATCCAAAAAAAATAACGAGGCACCATGCATTAGCCTCAGGGAATTTATCATTTCATCTGTTTTAAGGATATATCAGATCTTCCGACTAAAACTCTGAAAGAAATACAGAATAAATTCTGTTCATTGCATGATTTGGACAAATATGTCAAAGATTTTAGACGAAACAATGTTTTGGAAATGGAATTACAGATATCAAATCTCCCGACTTAATTAAAAATCTCAGAGACGATTTCTGGAAAATTTTCTGCTTATTATGCTATTTGGACGAATACGTCAGAATTTCTGATAAAATTATATCTCGAAATTATTGAGAAATATCAAATCTTCCGACCTAAGACTTGAATTATAAATTATTCAGAAATATCATATCTTCCAACTTAAAACTTGGATTGTAAATTATGGAGAAAAATCAAATCTTCCGACTAAAGAATTGCATTGGACATTTGGAACAACAGATTTTGGTCCCTTTGGTTATGAGTGTTTCGTCAAAAATACTTTAGCTTTCACTATGCAAGAAGAAACAATGTTTTGAAGTTAGGATATACACGTAGGGCCTCCCACCCAACGCAAAACGTAATGTTGGCCCACAGTAGATCTTTTCAGCTCTAGAATTTTGACTGAAAGCAAGTGACTGATTGTGTTATCGTTACGACCAATTAAGGTACCAAAATATCGAGACACATGTTTTTCTTACATAGAAATAGAGCATGTCTTGTGAGAATGTTGAAATTATGACCAGTCACTCTTCTCATTTATGCTATACCTGTAATCATTGCTGGATTTTATTCTTCTATGTCGCCATTGTTTCAATGTACGGACATCGTTTCCTTCGGATATTGGTTTCCATGAATATTGTGTCAATGAATATTGCTTGAGCGTAGATACTATTTTCCAGGGACACTGATATGTTCCCCAGGCTTAATAATTGAAAAACAGTATTTTGAGCTCTTAATGGGCTCAGACCAGCCACATCAAAAAAAAAGTAAAATCTTGTTTAAATTTGGTAAATTTTATGGGCTCAGACCATCCACGTCAAGAAAGAAAACTTGTTCTAATCCGAAAAGTTTTATGGGCTCAGACCAGCCACGTCAAAAAAAAAAAAAAAGTAAAATCTTCTTTAAATGTGGTAAATTTTCATGGGCTCAGACCAGCCACGAAAAAAAAAAGTCTTGTTCAATTCTGAAAAATTTTTTCATGGGCTCAGACGAGCCACGAGAAAAATCTCTTGTTCAATTCTGGAAAAATTTTTTCATGGGCTCAGACCAGCCACGAAAAAAAAAAAAGATCTTGTTTATATATGGAAAAATTTTTTCTTGGCTAAAAAATAGTTATGTGACGAGCACAGAACATTTATGTGTTGTGACTAAAAATTTTGAAAGCAGTTTTCAACTTGTAAATTGACAAATATTGAATTGTAATAGGCCAAACACAGTTGTGGCACGCTCAAATATCGATGATTTCAGCTACTAAAATCATTGAATCAATGCACTATATTAAGTCATATACAGCCAGAAATATGAAGTCACCATAATAATGGGAATCATACGTTAATTAAATACGCTGCCGACAGAAATTAATTTTCCCCTCCATGCTTATAAACGAGGAGTTTTCAATGGAAATACGGCCTCCAAGCGTGAACAAGCTCGAAAGAGGAGATCACGCACGAGCATTTCCGGTTGGGTAAATCGAAAACCTGGCCGACCTGATGACCGAAAGCTGTGACATTTCGATAAACATTTTACTGACAATGTTGAAATCAAGAAATGAATGTGCGAAAATGAAAACAGACACTATGTGGAAAGTTGCTTTAAAATTAAGAAGCAACTTAATTCCCATTAAGTTATAATAGACTCTGTGGCCAATGAAAATCTTGAGATGTAAGATCACGAATTTGCAGGCACGCCAGAAAACCTGGGATCTTACATCGCACGTCATTCAAATTTGAGTTTGACATCATAATTAGGATATTATTAAAAATAAGTACGATTGGATCAGGTGCATGACACAAATAATGTTACCATAACCTAATGTTATACAGAAGGTAAGCGACACTCCAATGTTGTGTTTCTGTCAAATAAGACAACTTACCATGTGAAAATTAAATACGACAATTTTGTTGATCTCAGGAAATTTTGATTGCTGTTTGGAAATAATGGAAAAGGGATAATTCCCGAATGCAGGGGAAGATAACAAAGATCATTAAAAAAAATTAAAATTTATTCTCTTAATACAACATGGTTACCATAATGGTTAACATTATTAAGAAAGTAAAACGAAGATACAAATTATGATCTCATAAAACGAATTTTCCAAAGCTAGGCCACAAATTGGATAGAGTGGAAAACAATTTCTGAAATATATCTGAAAATTACAGATAATGAAATTAAGGTTTGAAAGATTACAACAAAATTCTGACAGGCCAGTTCTAATCATGTATGGGCCGGAATTTTTTTTCCTTGCTGTAACAAACAAAAATCGTAAAGAATGGACTAAGCATATTGGGTCGTTAACATTACGTCTCGTTGAAACTTCCTTGAATACGGCCTAGCTGGTATTACCCTAAGGCTCCAAAAAATTTGAAAATTTCTTGATGAATTTTGAACCCTTCAAAATTGGGAAAATTCTTATGAAAATCGAGGAGATTTTTTTTCTCTCCTCTCCTTTCCCCTGCCATTTGTCAAAAGAGAGATGTGATAAAGCAGGAAAATCGGAAAGAATTTAATCCGAAAATTTATACAAAAGAAATTTTGCTCCCTAGCAAGCCATCAGAGCGCCATTTTTTTTTAGTGGTTGTTGATAAAATTATTTTCAACTATGACAAATGCAAACACCTTGAAAATACAAAAGAAAACTAAAATAAAGTATTACTAACCTCAGCTGGAGGGCCCTGGAGGTTCTCCAGGACCACCCTCAGAAGGTCCCGCACTTCGAATCGCAGCAGCATTTTTTGACGGCGACATACCGGACAAGCGCCGCAAAAACAAACACCCGGCACTTCCATTTTTTTTTCTCCAAAAGAAATGTTGTGGCCAGCAAAGGGGTAACAGACAGCAAAGGTCAAGAACCCTGACCGCATTTCCGGGGTCACGTGTCATTTGGTCTGAGGCATTAATTAGTAGGGACCAAGAATAGAAGTCCCCTGAACTTATAAAACTGACAAAAGGTGTAAAACACTTTGGAAATTTAATTTTGAATGAAAAATTCAGAGGAGGAATCTCCTCGAGTTTGACACTTAATTAAGTGATTAAGAATCAAAAACAAACTTTTGAGTTTTCTTCCCCTCATTTAAGCTCAAACTAGAATTGAATGATTTAAAATGCATTTGGTTAAAAATAATTGCTAACACCGCCTCAGGATGGCGCCGCTAGCACTTATTCTGGTTGAGAGATGCAGCAGCCAAAGCTCAGATACGAAAAATTCGTATAGCACGTTTGGCTAAGATGACAAAACGAAACTCATTGAATACAGTTACTAAAATTGAATTAAAATAAAAGAAATAAAAATAATTTCCGTTTGAGATGAATTTTTTTTTATTGTGTAGAAACAATCAATATGAAAAAAAAAAGTTGCCACTGTTAAAAATGAATACGGTATTTTTTTTTCCAGTCATAATGTTATAAGTAAAATTATGAAGTTATAGCAAATGAAAATTATGAAACCAAATGTATTCAAAAGATATTAATGCCTTGTTCTTGTCATAGGCAGGCTCACTGAGAAGTACACAGGGCAGTACATCAGCCTTGGTACATGACATCTATGATGGGACATGACATCCATAATGGGACCCGACATCCATAATGGGACTTGACATCCATGATGGGACTTGACATCCATGATGGGACTTGCCATCCATGATGGGACTAATTGGCATCCATGATGGGACTCGACATCCATGATGGGACTTGACATCCATGATGGGACGTGACATCCATGATGGGACGTGACATCCAGGATGGGACTTGACATCCATGATGGGACTTGATATCCATGATGGGACTTGATATCCATGATGGGACGTGGCATCCTTGATGGAACCTGAGTTGACAACCATTATGGAACCTAATTTGACAAACATTATGGAACCTGATTTGACAACCATTATGGAACCTGAATTGACACCTGTTGTGGGACCATAATTATGAACAGGGCAGAGAAACTGCACCGAACATTTGTGGTTACACCAGGTAGTCACAACGATTGAAGTAAGTGCAGCGAAATTGCACCGATCAATTGTGATTACACCAACGCAATCACAACGATAGCAGAAAGCAACAAATTGCACCGAAGAATTGTGATTACACCAACGCAATCACGATAGCAGAAAGCAAAAATTGCACCGAACATTTGTGATTACACCAACGCAATCACAACAATTGCAGAAAGCAACAAAATTGCACCGAACATTTGTGATTACACCAACGCAATCACAACGATAACAGAAAGCAGCAAAATTGCACCGAACATTTGTGATTACACCAACACAATCACAACGATAGTAGAAAGCAGCAAAATTGCACCGAACATTTGTGATTACACCAATGCAATCACAACGATAGCAGAAAGCAGCAAAATTGCACTGAACATTTGTGATTACACCAATGCAATCACAACGATAGCAGAAAGCAAAAATTGCACCGAACATTTGTGATTACACCAACGCAATCACAACGATAGTAGAAAGCAGCAAAATTGCACCGTACATTTGTGATTACACCAACACAGTCACAACGATAGCAGAAAGCAGCAAAATTGCACCGAACATTTGTGATTACACCAACACAATCACAACGATTGGAGAAAACTGCAGTAAAATTGCACCGAACATTTGTGGTTACACCAAAATAATCACGAAAGTTGCAGCATAATCGTACTTCAAAATGGATAGTTACGACTGCATTAAGAATGATCATTGAACCGTAAATTGAGATCTCAGTGGTAAGATGTGAATCGCACTGGACAATCAGTATGACAGAATCAAGCAAAGAGCATTGAAAGACAATATGAGAACAGTTACGTGTTCAAAGATGAACTATTAAAAACAAGACTATGAACAATACAGTTCCGAGAACATTTGAAAAAAAAAATGATAAAATGAATTTTTTTTATTATTTTGAATTGGCGGAACTATGATTGCAACACTCCTAGTCTAGTGTGGCCTCCTAATAAACAATGGCCTGAAATGAAAAAAAAGTATAAGGAGGATAGATATCATGTACGCAAACAAAAATTACGAGCTCATGTGAGCCGACACAGGTTGAAAAAGTGAAAATTGAAATCATAAATATAGGTTTGTTGTTTATATATATATATTTTTTTTTTTTTGCATTTGCATGAAAAGTTGGCCAGCTATCCAGATACTTCTTATAGATCAGAGCATTACCTCATTGCTAATATTAGAACTAGTCCGGGTTCAAGCCCCAACTTGTTCAGCTCCACCTTTACTATTGGAACAGTTAGCTGGTTGGGTATATAAGGGCCCAGCTGCTAAAACAGCTTGTCTCACTCCAGCCCAACACACAAGCAGAGAGGTTGCCTGCCACAAAGCTCCTGACTCTAGGATCTGACAACAGTTATAAGCTAAGTAGAACTCTGATTATTGAATTGAATTCATGCTGAACTTGGGAAAGTTAGCCTAGCTCATTTTGACTAAGGTCCAGGCCTAACTTTGGCAAGGACGCCCCAGTAACGATAATAGCTTTAGCTAAGAGTGCTTTAACTTGGGATAAGAGGGAACCAACTAAACCCTAACCCAGCACCTTTGACTTTGAATAAATCAAGTTTAATTAAAACAGAAACAACTTGTGTGGTCTCCCTTCTTTTGCTTGCCATTGTTGTGATATTGTGTGATATTTATTGCTGTTAATAATTAATCGGCCGGTGTAAGCTGTTTAGCTTACACACTGGAAACCCGCCACTTTACCGATAATTAGGGGAAAGTGCGAGGTTTACAGAAGATACTGTTTTGTGCTACGGTATAATTTAGGATGGTTGAGAAAGTATTCCACATTGTATCTACCTCTGTTAGATCACCTAACGAAAAGTTCCAATCAATGTTGTGGAGAGAATGTTTAAGACTATTAAAATTTATTTTCCCTAATTTTCTACATGGTGACGTGAACTTGTTTAGATCTCTAGATTGGATATTAAAGGAGACCATGGAGTCGTCGCTATTACCAATACCTTCCAAAACTCTGAAGTCAGTCACGGTGCTCTCGTTATCAACTAATACGAGATCCAGTACATTGTCACCCCTAGTTGGCTCAGCGACCAACTGTTCGAAGCCAAAGTCAGAAAAACAATTAAAAATACGTTTGCACGTTTGTCCAGTAGCACCTGAATTTCCCCAATTAATTAATAGCTGGTTAAAATAACCTGCAACTAAGTTTGTATGATTTCTTTGATTTACTGATTCAACATAATTGCATGCGAATTGAATCTATTCTTAGAGTAGTTAACTCAAGACTCATTCACGAAGTCGGTTTCTCTGTAAATGTTGCCTAATGTAAGTTCGTGTTACATGCGTTTCTCGGAGCGCATCCGCTTTTCGATTGTCCTAGGAAGCTTAAGACTTACTCATATTTCGACAGTTACTTGATCTGCAGGTGTTTCGTTTGGTTAAAATAAGCTTTCTTATTTGTTCCTGCTCTGGTTCTGCTTTCTTTTCTCAGTTCCTGTTGGCCTTTATAAAGCTCTAATTTATGTATTTTAGATTGCTTAACTTGCTGTAAGATTTCTAGTAATAATCAAATATTCGTAGATCATGCACTTTGTTGTGATTAATAATTAATGAACAATATTAACCTATTCATGATTTTATGCTTATATTAATATGGAAGTATTCATTATTCTTAATTACTGAAATTTGCATAATTAGTCTAATTTAACCCCATAACAGTTATCAAACGTTTTCCCACATTTTACACACCTATTTTTTTTCTTTTTCTCTTTCACAGTGTCCCACATCGTATCCATACAAAAACACTGACTGAATGACCATTGTTTGGGGGTGTGGTGGGTGGAGTATGGGAAGTACCGAATGCGTTTCAGGGGTAGGGGGAGGGGAAGTGGGTACAGTAATTGCCTCGTGGATGGGATAGAAATCTGTTAAATGGATATAAAGGAATTTACTGTACCTTTTTCCTCATGCACGACTTCTATATTGAAAGCAAATAGGAGTTATATCGTAACATACTTTAAAAAAAAATTTTTGCCGACGAGGCTGAAATTGTCGACTTTTCGTGTCACTTGCAAAACATTTGAGGGGGGTGGGCCTCCATAACCCCACGTGGCGACGCAGAACATTTTGAGACGACACAACTTTTGTTGTCGGTTTATTCAAATTCTTAATTGTATATAAGTAGGCCTAGCCTAGTGAATTGGCTGGTGATTTATAGTAATGCCCTGTGTTGACTGGAAGTTTGGCAAGAATTGCCAGCCCATAATGTCCTGTATTAAAATGAAAGACTCAGGTGATAAATACATTATAAGTTGGATTGCCGGTCTGGAGGTCTACTTTGGCTCATGAAATGGTTTTGGTTTTGTTAGACTATGGCTTACATTTCTTATAATTCAATGAAAATTAGCCTACTATTTCATGCCGTGACCCTGCTGAAAATGAACTGCAGAAAAACTGCAGAAATGGAATGAAACTGCAGTTTAACTGCAGTTTCGATGGCAGCCGAACATTTTGGCAACCGAAATTCAACAAGCTTACTTGAAAACTGAAAATAACTGCATTTGAACTGCTGGGAAGGTTAGGTGTACAACTACGAGAACAGCAAAACTGCAGAAAAGCTGGGTGCTCGAAAACCAGCAGTGTGGGCATCATGAAACTCGGTCTGCCAATGCGCCCCCCCCCCCCCCCCCACGCACATTTTAAGCCTATCCACAGTTCCGTGTAGTTTTTTTTACTACGTGTTGCATTTTTTTTAACTGCACTGTTTTTTGTAGCCCACTAGTTGCCTAGTGTGCTTGGCAGGCGGCGATTACAAAATTGTCATTAATAAAGAGGACAGAAAGCCAAACGGGCTAGACTAGTGATCATGGAAAACATTTACATTAATTGTAATTGTTAGTTGCTGAATTATCTGAACAATTTTTTCGGAAAAAAATATTTGTAACAATATTGACTAACATGTACAGTGTGACGTCTTTAAATGTGACTTCTTTAAAAATGTTCATGTTGAGCATGGGACTGCCACCTACAAAGTTTTGTCCTTGTCGAAGTTACGGTAACACGATGACTACAGCATCACCTTTAAATTATTCTCTAAATTAAAGTGACCGTAGTTTTTCAGTTGTTTTGTTCCAAATGTGTGTTTTTCAGTGCTACACCCACACTTTGCCAATCCGATCAGATACCAATATACTAATTGAGTATTGGGAGTGCGATATCGAATATTTATTTTCTTTTTCTTTCGTGTAAAAATTGGAAGCTAAGCAACCTTTAGTTCAATTTGATTTAGGAATTACAGGACATTTCCTACGAAAAATTTTCAGCTTTGTTAACTTTTTGATAATTTTCTTGCTCTTGTCTATTTTGGAATTCACCTTCCGTTCTCCAGCAAGTGGGTGTAGGGAAGAGACTGTGTACGTCTTTGTTTAGACAGTTTGGTCGGTATAGAGTGTTTTTGGGTGAAGCGAGAGGTGGACGACGTAAAGTGTATCATGTAGGATTTGTGAAAGCAGAATATTTTTTTTTGGGGGGGGGGGCGAAGGAAGCATTGGCTGAAAAGTTCGCATTGACAGCAATTGAAAAAAAACTAAAATAAAGGCAGTTACACTGCAGGTAATGTGAAGTTCAACGCGAGAACTCCAAAACTGCAAAATAACTGCAGTTTACCAATATTGAAAATGACGTTTTGTCACTTCTTAAATTATGAACAAATTTGTATGGTATGAGGAAGTGATGGTATAGTGTAGAACACAAATTCTCCTCCCCAACCCTATAAATTCTTGGTGTTAAGAATAGAACTTGTAGAAACCGAAACATTCGTAACTGTGCATAAACTGCCTAGATGCAAAGTTTAAGGTTTGAATGATAGCTGAAATTTATATTATGAATTTTTTATTTTACTTCCATGTGGAATTAAACTGCAGATTAACTGCAGTTTTATTGGAAAAAACTGAAGTTTAACTGCAGTTTGAACTTTTGAACTGCAATTTTTTTGGGGTGGGCAATTTACTGCACTTTCACTGCACTTTATTTTTTGCAGTTTTTCTGCAGTTCATTTTCAGCAGGGGATACAATAACTAATTTTGTGACACTACTGTTATAATAATTCTACTTCAGACTTAAATAAACTCAATTTTGCTTACAATTTTCTTCATCCAAGATTCCCCATTGCAAGCAGCACTTTATTCCTGACTTAACCTTCTGTGTGTTGGTTGTGCAAGAGAGAGACTCCGCTTTTCCTGAACTAAATTTTGCCCTATCCTGACCCATTTTCTTGCTCAATGTTGGCCTTTTCAGATGCGTTACAATTTCATTTTCCTCTTTTTCCATCTATGTCAAACCTTGGAGTAGATCTCGGCAAGAGGTGAAAACCAACTGTTGCAAGGCATATTTTTTTTACAATAACCAACCATCCTCCCTACATTTATGATATGTACTTGGACTTACATATTATTGGGTTGCTCAAAGCAACTTACCCTAACTATAAGGAAGGGCACAAACACTCGTATTGACGTCTAGTAACTGGTTGTTTTAATGAGAGCTAGGCACATACATTTATAACTTATGTTAAGTCACATGGTTTGTTACTATTGGTTAACAATAACTGATAGGTGCAAGATGCACCCTGTAACAACGAATCAGAGCAATGATATTTAACACCATGAAATGGCAAAGGATAACATGCAAATACAACAGCGAAAAACAACAGCGAAAAACTAAGTCCCAGCGCGAGCTTTGTGAGGGGTCCCCGGGGACCCCGAGCAAAGCGGGCAGT
>JAHWFP010174683.1:1362-21864 GCA_023313725.1 Lithobius niger
AACTGTATCACTGTGGTATGCTACTTATTTTCAGCCAGCTTACATTAGGTTCTATAATGCAAGCCTTAAAGAGATTACTTAATGTTCAGCGAGGTTCGCAAGTAAATTGAATTTTGTAATGTTGAATAACACATCATCAAGATAAACAAAGTTTTAGCCCCACATATGTGATATGGATCGACTTATTCAGTTAAAAATTGGGCCCCCAATAAACTTGAACCAAAATGTTGGAAAACTTGTATGCGTTTGGGTAAAGCAATACACAGCACCTGAAATCTAATTATTTTTAGGAACTCAATAATGATTGATAATTTCACTTGACGTTTTGACGAAATGAGTAAATATAAACACATAAACAGTTTTATAGCTGCTTTGGCCTGTTGTAAATTTCCATTAGCTACGTCGGTGTCATGTCTCTCTCTCTGGTATTCTCAAGTTTGCCAAACAACACTTTGTGATAATAATAAAAGATCGTCTCCTGATAGGCGATAAAACCACAAGGACATTATGGCATGCACTGAATTTTAATTTTCGGAAAATGATTTTTTTCCTTGGTCACCTGAATAAAACAAACAATACAGTAATGAAGAATGAGACCTTATACATCATAATGTTACCTTTCAACGTCAATACTTACAAAAATGATGAGTAAGTATTCTCATCTTATCTGTAGTTTCATTTCCCTTAATCTTTGGCCTAGTTTCAAGGATTCACATGTCATAAATCCATAATCCATAAATCCAACGATACGACTTAAAAACGTCTTGAACACTACTGCTCTGGCATTACAAGGTGTTAGATGTGAATGTGTGAATACTTTAAACGAGTTGATACATGGAATTATTGAGATTATCCTTTTGTTCAAACGCATGCAGTAATTTCACTGTTTTGCAGGAAAAGCTTTAGCAGATTATGCTGACGAATATAACCTTTCAGTGAAATAAACAAACTAGCTCATGAAGTATTCATTGACTATATCGACTATATTGACATGTAATTAGGCTTATACTTGTGTGTTCCGCTAGCTTTTTTTCTTTTAGTTCAACTTGTGTTTCCAGCTTTAGTCTAAGCAATTGTTAGGTGCCTAATAAAGTCGAAATATGCTAGTATAGAATTTAATTTTTTCCTAAGTACAGCATCATCTAACAATTCACTTCCTGTCATACCCTAGACTCTCCAAAATCTATCTACAGGGTTTATAGATTGCAGACCAAACCATTTTCAAGGCTTTTTCAAGGCTTTTGCAGGCTAATTTACAACCAATTTCAAAGCTCTTTGCACAGTAGACTGCCAAAATTACCTTTTTTCAAAAAAGAAAACCAAGCGTGCTACAGGAAAAGCAGAACGACGTTTAGAAAATATTCGTCGTCAGGTTTTCAAAAATTAAAACATAGCAAATGCCATAAAAGTCATCCTATGTTTAAAAGTACAGACAATGGTAATTAAAAAAATAAACATAAAAACCCAAAACCACCAATTTTTCCTCTCAGAAGAGGCAGAAATGGTGGCCGAGAAACACACAACCTGACCTGCTCCATCGGGAAACCAAGTCGCAAGGCCCTGGTATTGCTTATATTCTGCTTAAAATTGCCTTTTAATTCCAGTGTTTTTCCATCTGTCATTGTTGGCACCATTGTGTTCTTAGTCTGCAGTAGGAAGCTAATCCGTCGCAAACAATGACAAACATTAATATTAATAATTAATTAATAATAATATTTGTTGCTATAGCAACGGGTCTGGCAAGGACGGGGTCACTAACAGCCAGCCACAATTACATGTAAACACAGTGTGTATAATATGGCCAAGGAATGGTGATCGTAAGAGGTTTGTGGATACGAATGCCTTACCAACCAAGGTTAGACCTGCCAGGGACTCGAAGGTCCCATAGCATCGCCAAACGTGCAGGACATGGGAAAGGTGTGAAAAGTGTTAAAAGGCCCCACAATAAGCTGTATAATTAAAAAAGTATGTCCCCTCCCCCTCCCACGAATGAACTAGGAGGAAGGAGGAATTATACATCAACTAACAGCAAATGGAACACCACTTGGTCAGCTGCCCCTTCTGGTAAACATTTCTTGCACTGCACGGCACACCTTTTTTGAGTTTTCTGTCTCCAGTCCAATCGCGAGTGAACTTGCACTGTTGTTAGAAGAAATGGCTTCGGCTGAGAAACTATTTCTATTCGTTTAGTTAATTTTATACCTAAATTAATATTACTGGTAAGGCTTAACTTCATTCCAAACAAAGTATACTCACAAAACTCAAGGCCGTTTTAAGACTAAGACAACAAAAATTCCAATTTTCAAGGTTTTTGAAGACTTGAATGTTCGGTTTTCAATTTTAAGGCTTCTCAAGGAATTCAAGGCCGTGTACGAAAGCCTTTGTTAGGCCGCTAAAAATTAATGCAATGGTTCTCACGAGTAGTACAAAAATAAATTGACGTGGACACGCGGTGTTTTTTTTTTTTTTTTTTACATTTTATCCGCAATTTGTCGAATGCGAGCGATGGCTTTTATTTTGACAAACAAAAAAAAAAGGTTACGTTTTGTTGTGAAGTACAATATTAATGTTTTAATACCGGGTTCAGCCATGTGCAGAGTGTTGCAAATGGGATACAAGTGTTTCTTTAGATCCAAGTTTTAGTTGTGACCCGCCACTGAAGAGCCCTTAGGTTCGTTTCGAGGCGACTGTGTGAACAGAGCAATGGGTTGATATGGTCATCAGCTCCAGGAGGAAAGGTTGACGACAGCATTGATTCGTGACCGGAAAACCTTTTTAAAGATTATATGGCATAAAAGAAAAAAAGTCCATGTCTGCTCTCCTGAGAACCACTTAATTAACTTTTAATGGCTTTAAGTTCTAGGTCTATAGTCATTGTTTATGTCACTGTATTGTTACGATAGCGAGTCCTGCCGCGGACAGAGTTGCTTTCCAGAAATCTATATAATTAAACCCCTAAAGTCTGTGTGCACAGGAACAACAGCGCATGCGTCATCACTTCGAAATTTCACAGTTGGGTTTACCATTTTACCATTACACTTCGTAAATTATAATGAAATTTTTACAATTTTTTCTTTGATCTCTCAGCATAAATTCTTTCCATTCTTACAGCATTTGATTTCAGAAATTCCAACCGCAATCAAATCTTTCCAAAACTATAATAATTTAGAATGGACAGACAGCATCCTTTCAAATCCGGTTTTGCTAGCGCTTTATACGTTAGGTCCAATGCAAATGAAAAGGCAACGGGCGACGTAGCTCCTTTATTATGCGTCTAAAAAAAAGCAATTTTTTTTTTAATTTTAGTCTTTTACGTGAGTGGAGCCGTAGAAGCGCTTTAGTCCTCGTTAAAATATCAAGTTCATCACCTTCTTCCGTGTTATATGCAAGCAGAAAATGTAGTTAAGAATGGAAAAGATGTTTAGAAAATCTAACGTGGTTAAATCTTGGATGAACTGCTCTCTTTGAGAAGGATGAGCTGCTTACCACAGCTGCCACGAAAATGCACATCCTCAGAAACTGTTAGGAGACTGGCAGCTCCACCAACTGCTCGGTGTGGGGGTAAAACGAGGGTTACGACACGGGCTAAAACTCGTATGCTCTCAGATTTCGGATTTGCAAATCTGTATGAAATCTGAAAATCGCAAGTGAAATCTGCAAACCACTGCACATCTGCCAATATATGTAAATCCTGCAAATCATAGCAAATCAGCACAGATCAACACGAAATCTGCAAATCCAGTAAAATCTAAAAATCCACACCTGCCAAATCTAAATTAAACCTGCCAATCTATAAATCTTCATTTAATCCGCAAATCCAAGCGAAATCTTGCAAAGCCGAATAAATCTTGCAAATCTGTCAAATCTTTGAAATCTGTATAAATCTTGCAAATCCGCACAAATCTGTGCACATCCCTACAAATCTGTGCACATCCCTACAAATCTGTGCAGATCCGTGCAAATGCCTGCGAATGTGCAAATCTAATATAGTTATTTCGGATTTGCCAATCTCGTACGCTGTTTGCGGGTTTGCCGGAACCCCTCCGGCTAAAATCGCCCTGTGCATGCTCGGACGTGAAGTATAATAGGACACACAACATGAAAGCGAAACTCTACCAAATGCTTCTCTCGTTTTGCCCTCGTCTTGCTCTCGTTTCGCTGTTGTTTCTCGCTTTTAATCTCGCGGCCCCAGCAAATTCGACCTGGTGCCGTGATCGCTGCTGCAGAAGGTCGACACACTTTCACGATTGCAGGTAGACGTAATTAGATCGTCCTTCTTGAAGAGAAAGCAGTTAGTCCCAGGGTACATAAACAGGTAGGGCTGACTGTTAGGCGCACAGTAACCCAAGTACACTCAGAGTCAATGCTTCTCAGGTTGAAAGTCGGAGTGACAACATAAACGAACAAGAAGCAAAAAACTAGGGTACAAAAAAAGTGCAATTAAGCAGCGGGAATGGTGTGGTAAGGCAAATGCAGTAAACAACCATGGTCTACAGAATGACACAACTGTGAAATGGGGTGTGAACAACATGTAGTTTGTAATGTACCATACTATGACTCAAAACAGTCAATTTTTGAGGGTGGCACACATTTCACAGCACAAAATAATGATCCTCTTTGACGTCATACAAAATGGCGTCAGGAGTTGCGCCTCGGTAGCAGCCAGCTTTATTACGAGCACTGTTCACAATTTAAACCTTGTTTGTTAAACGTGAAAAATCATCTGATTATTATTATTGCCGTCTAAATTAATACCATGCTGTGTTTAACTTGAAATCGAGGTACGAAACACCACATCATTTTAAGGATTCCAAATACTGAAGGTATGCAAAGACTTACACGATATACACACTAACGCAAATCGACTTCTTTTTGTACAGCGTGTTTGGTTAAAAATACTTAGCAAAGATTACTTAACAGCTAGTGACGTGATAAAATCTTAACACAAGCAAAAGGTGATATCCAGTGTGAGACAGACTGAAAAAACTGGTCTTAGGGCTAAAACTCTACATACGACTCATCGTTAATCAACAACTAAATGTTAGACTGCAAATACTTTGCACAGCCCATGATGACTCTGAAAATGAACCGGTGTTTATAGTTCACCACATCTTTTGCTTACAAATTAGGTAATCTCAAAATTGTTGTTCTGGATTTTGGCAGGCTAACCACTGGCAACAGCAGCGATAGTTAAGTGTTCTGCGCCCTTGTTCGACGGACGGAATACGTCTACCTCTACAATTCATCTCTCAGTCTTAGTTGATCACACACTCGTTCATAGTTCCTAAGCTATTTGTTCAAAAATAAATCTCATTCGTTTCCTGATTCTAGTCTATGATATTTCATATTAGGAAATGTCTCCAACCCATAGAGTTTTGGCACTTTGATCCTACAGGAGTATTTCATCCCACTTGACCGGCATCTACCTGTGAGAGTACATGCTACTTCCATTGTAGTATAGAGGCTTTGTCTCAGTTGTATTCACACTGGGCATAGGATATACACTTTCTTCCATTTGGGACTCCGTCTTCCGTATGAAACAGCAACAGAACATGTGGGCCAAGATACGCCTGAACTTTTGTCCAAAGATACAATAAATAACAAAGTTGACGGAGGAATTGATGGTGACAAGCAAGTTGCTAGAGTGCGTCATCTCGTCGATGATAATTTCAAAGGGTTCTAGTACACTTGTCACCAGAGCTAGCATGTTGCAAAAGAAGAAGACGATGACGACGCAGAAAAGCATTATGGCAAGACTGATCTCCTTCTTCTCGAGGCGGGATAATCGCTGGCGTTCTCGATTTGCCTCCCTCACCTGCCTCCAGATGGCGCCATTGAGTGCGGCAAGCGCAACGAAGGGAAGAAAGTACATCATGATGAGGTATAGCCATATGATGTAGCATTGAACGTAAGTCTGGTTCTCACGCAGCTGCGACGGTAACACTCTCACAATGGTGATATTTGTAGCGGGATCGAAGTATACTTCTTTCTTCATTTCCCAAAAGCGAGGTAGGTTGTACACAATGGATAAAAACGTAATCACTAGGACGTAGATCCGAGCTCTGCCGTAGGTGCACAGACTTCTGGCTCGCAGCGGGTGACAAACTGCAATGTATCGTTCCATGGTGACGGAGACCGTCACCCACACGGATCCTGTCTGGGCAATCATACCGAAAGGATAAACAACCGTCATCAAGTGGGGGTAGTAGTCTGATTGGTAGTTAGGCAAGTAATCCACGAGGGCTTTGAGTCCGCACATGAGCACAGCGGCGACGAGGACAGCAATATCAAAGCTGGCCAAACCGATGAGACAACAGTTGATGGAGGAACGCATGCGCGGGCGTGATAGAACGGCAATGGTCATAACGTTACCAACAATGCCCAAAAGTGCCACTGTCATGAGGAGGATTCCAATGGTAATGAATTCAAACAGCTGCACAGGCCTGTGATCGGGCATGTAGGAAGATTCGTTGCCGTAGGAGTCATTTGTGGCCAGGCTGACCTCAATCTCCATTTGTACCTCCCCCATCTTGGAAGTCAGATCATCTGAAACAATAAAATATAAAACAAAATGTAAGACCTGATGTGATGTGGGTCTGAGATCTGATGTGGGGAAGTGGTTATGAATAATAACGGAAAAAAAGCACCAAAGTGTGAATGAATGAATGCATAAAAAGACTGAAAGGTGCAACATGTACATAAAATTTCGTTTGCAATGTTTCGGGTCAGTATATGCGACTCTTTATCAAGACTAACTAAAATTAAAAAAAAATATATAACAATTTTTGAGTAGACACTCAAGTCATTAAAAAAAAAACACGCACACACCGGAAACAAACCCCCAACAACACCAAACGAAACACACAAAAAACCGGAAGCACGTAAGACCGGTTTGAAAACCGAGCAATGGGAAGACCCACACCCAAAATACCTGCTAAGCAGGCCGTCTGTGGATAGGGGAGGGAAGCCAGGTGGTTTATTTATATACCACTCACCCCTAGTGGGAAAAATCTTTTATTCTAAGTTTGTGTAAAGTTGAAATAGGCGTTATGTGATTATGAACGGGGGGGGGAGCGTTGTGCTAGGATGCTGATGGGTTATAAATTAGTTTTCAGGACCTGTAATTTTTTTCTTGAAATGAATGTTTTCATTAAATGAAAACACGGGTGTTTTTGAAGGTCTGGGGAGTGCCCAGTCTTTTATCTTGTGCTGCAATAGAGGAGGAATTAGTTTTGTAATTGTGCTTGAGGTTAGATTCATGGGAATTTAATGTTTTGCAAAGAAATTGCTTCCACAGTCACAAATGACATTTTATTCTCAAATTTTCGATTCTGCCTTATAACTCTTTCTGACTTGAAACTAAAAAAGGTTACAAGCGAAAAAGTTTACAGGGAGAAATTCGAAAATTTTAGAAAGCGCTACTGACAGTGTGAGGAAGAGTAAGAGAGGGAGAAAAGTTAATACCCGGTCGACTTTTCCCTACTCTAGAGACTACAGTAGTATTTTGTCAATGAGGACGTACCAAACCGAACCGAACCTCGTCGAACAGAGGATGTGCGGTTCGGTTCAGTGTTTGGCCTTTCATAAAGAAAAATACCGAACAGAACGCAGTTCCACTTCTTGGCGACGGATTTTGATTTTTAATTACACCAATTGATGGTGTTTTTCGTTAGCTTTCTGATGATCCAACCCACAGGCTCCTTGCTCTAGCCGTCCAGAAGTGATGACAAAAAATGTAAAGGAGCAGGAGACTTCTTAACCCACAGAGTTTCCACATCTGTGCACTTACAAGTCCATGTGGAACATACCTTGCATTTGTTGAGGAAATTGTACATTGATGAATAAGTATGAATCTTTGGGAGTTGTTTTACATTTTATTTCAGATTGATTTGGTACATTTTTGTTCGGTTCGGAAGTGTTCTGCTCAATTAAGGTTTGTTAAGCTTGGTTCGGTTCGGCTGAAAAATTAGTGTTTGGTACAGCCTTAGTATGACCGGCACCCATGTGATTAAGGAAAATCACATGTGGCCATAGCGATTAATGCGCTATGCAAGCGATCCGGGGGCGAACTGGGTAGCTGGTTCGAATCCGGGTCATGCCACTCCGACGAAACGTAAGTGCATAAAGGTGGCTTACTGAACTACGTTATTTCTAGTGTATGATTTTCGCTGTTGGCTATTTTCCAATTTTCCTTGATATTATTTCCAGCGATTTATGTCTATTCATTACTCATGTGATTAGGCCTACGTTTGAGTAATTACGCCTACAATTTGCTATAGCGACAATTTACTTGTAACAATCTGTTACGCAGGGGACAACGTTATCGCAAATATCCACGTACTTAATTTATCTTCTCATTCTTTAATAAGCTACTAGAAAAAACCCGTCCTCCAGACGGGTGTAATAAACGTATGGTTTTTTTCTGTATGGTTTTTTTCTGCATGGTTTTTTTCTGTATGGTTTTTTTCTGTATGGTTTTTTCTGTATGGTTTTTTTCTGTATGGTTTTTTTCTGCCCATGTTTCATCAAAGTAAGATTTTTTAATCACTATTTTGCACATACTATCCAACAAACGCTGATTTTGGTTAACTTCGCTCACTCAATCAGTACGTCTCCCTTACCACCATAAAACCTTATTCCCCTTGCCTTCTTGCCTACTGTGACAGCGTAGTGACACAGAATTTCTATAACGGGGACTGTGAACAACTGCCTATTTTCAGTTTGGCATCCTGCAGCCCGGCTCTCATGTTTATGTCCAATGTCCATGCAGCATCAAAATTAAATTTCTTTAATCAAATTTTTGCACATATATACTAGCTAACGAACGCTGATTTTCGTTCACTTCGCTCACTCAATCAGCGCATCTCCCTTACCACTGTAAACCATTCTTGCCTCCTTGCCTGCAGGGGCAGCGTGGTGACACCAAACTTCTTTAACAGACACTATGAACGATCGCTCATTTCCAGTTTGACATCTTTCTTCCACCTTGCCTTCTCGTGTTGATCGCGTTAAAATTGAAGAGAAAAAGCATGTCCGAAATGGCAGAGTGAACAACTCTGGACGGCCATAATGAACGTGTGGTTCTATATGTCACGTGTGTGTACCTGCTTCATCGAAGCAAGTTTCTTTAATCCCAATTTTGCGCAAACGTGTTGAAAATGAAAATGACTTCCCTCAATTCATACAATACAATATTTGTGAACGCAGATAGATTGCCACGAAATCCCAGGGTGTTAACGTATCCAGTACGTTGTTTAATCCCAAGCATCCCAGGGCATCCAATTCAGGACAGTCTAATTAACACATTACTCGCTAAATGAATTTATTTAAGGTTTGGCATAATGCCCGAGGATCCAGTCCCACAGACACAACCACCACCACCACCTACCAAGCGTTGTTGTTTGGCACACACACAAACAACAACAACAAAAAAAATCGATTTTAGATGGGGAAAGTTACAGATCTTTGTTATAGGAACCTCCCCAAAACCCAGTGATGGCGTTACGCGTGTGCCATGACTCCCCAAATAAAACAGTCCCCCCCAACCTCTGCTCCCTTCTATTGAGAAAATTATAACCCATATTCGGTGCTAGGAAGGGACTCCTTTTGCTTAGCAGGCTAACGCCCCAACCATCAGGCTACGCTGACTTGATGGAAAACCGCAATTTTAAAACGTATAATAAAATAATTATGGCAATTTTATACCCTTCATCCCGACGTTTTTGCTGATTTCCATTGTTGCCTGATACCAATGTTTAAAACAATGTAAAACTGCACCACGTTAGCTGTCCACAGACATCCTCACCATCACACACACACACCAAGTATTAACGGAGGAGATGCGGTAACAAAATTCACAAAAGTTCGGCTCGGTAGGCTTTTAATACTGGCGTTTGCTGCTTTAAATTGTTGCCTAATAACAATGTTTAAAAACAATGTAAAACAATGAAACTGGTCATTCGGGGCCCCAGAGGAATCAGTGGTAATGAGTATACAGATGGTATAGCTAAGGTATCAGTAATTGAGGCCACATGTTTCCTTAGTACACTTCGCGGCATCATACAGAAAACCTCTTCGTTCCATGATCCATTTGTACACATTTGTACACTTGTACACGGTGGTGAACTAGATGCATGGTGTAGAGATACAGTCGGAAGAAGAATTGCAATTCTGCGTAACCATTGTATGCTTGTGTTAGACATAAGTTGTTGGTTTCTACATAGTTCTGTGTATTAATATAGGGTGGCTAATTTCCAATTTTCCTTAATATTATTTCCTGCGATTTATGTCTATTTATTAATGACTTAGTAACTCAGACAGAATGGGTGTACACGCTTACATATCCTGTGGTCCTGGGTCTGATGACTTTGGCTGTGTACTTCAATATCAAGCCTGTATTACAATGATTACTAATTACCACCTTGTAACAATTGTAACCTATACTGTATGCTTTTCTACGGCCATTGTTGTCGTTGCCTGGGACGTGTGGCACGATTGGTCTCATGGTTACCAATTTGATACTTGCCGATGTCATCCTCGGCGAGTCTTTCGGCTAGTCCATTAGAATTATTACCATTTTCCCCGGACTATATTGTATCCCCAAGCTTTCTTCATGTCTTGGCCTTTGCTGGCTGCCGTCCCTGGCTATATGGCGGGCGAGCTCTGGACATCTACATGACCATTAAAACCTGAACCGCTAAAGATGGAGTCAGCCCATTTCTTCCTTAGGCCTAAGCACCATTCTTTCCATCTCCCAATGTGTCGGCCAGTTTCACCACTTAACATCCGTCGACACAGCTTGTAGCAGGTTGTCTTGCTTGGAATCGCTGCCATGTTACCAAACCGAAAAAAAATGTCAACCTAAAGCAAAGTAGGAAACCCACACCTCCACTATCATTGGATCATCTCATGGGTCTTTATAGGACGATTTCGGACAGCTGTTCCTCAAAAAGGGTCTAATGCTTAGCAGCGTCTCACTGGTCAAATTTGACACCTCGACCCTTACAGTCAAAGCTTGTCCGTGTTCCTTACAGGTTTTGACTTTTAGACCCTTACTTTTAACTTTTAACGATGCGTTTTTGTTTATTAATATAGGGTGGGCGTACAGCTTTGGGCTATGGACTTAAATAAAAGTATAGACTCCCCGTAACTCCGGAATGATACGACCAATCGAAATTTTGCGTTAAGGTGCAAACCTGCACCACGGTAGCTTATCCATAGACACCATCACACGCCAAATATGAACGGAGGAGATGCGGTCACACAATTCACAAAAAGTTCGGCGGGTCAAGCTTTTAATACTTAGATGATTAATTAAATCTTTTTTTTTAGCAAGTTACAGTATGCGATTCTGGCTTTGTGTGATGCCAACTATAGCTGTGATTTCCCTGCTTATTACTTTGCACAAGAGCGCTTTTCACTTATTAATCCCCCACCGGGCAGCCCATTCAGAGCAATGTTGAGAATAAGCAGGCTGTGATTGGCTCATGTTAAAAATACCTTTTGCCGATTGGCCTGGCTCCCCATGTATGCTGCCACGAGCAACCAGACACTTAAAACGCCGAATACAAGTTCAACAGTGAGGTTGTATCTTTAGTTAGACGATTTATAACTTTAATTAGAGAAACCCAAAACTTGTGAAGTCACGTCAGACGACCCCAACTTTGTATTTTTCTGCGGTTTTTACTTTCGAAGACCCGCATTTCGGTTCAAAATGTCTACATGGCACTTCCGGTTAATGCCGAGCTGTTAGGCGTTATTTCTCGAGCACTGAAAATATCGTGCCCCGAAAATTAATTAAGACGCCCAACATGAAATCCAAACGCAGGCCGCGTCGTTTTGCTTATTTGGCCGCGAAACACCTCTGGCTTGTGTAAACACGGTCAAAGCGAAACACAGCGCCATTAGATGACATTCTTGGGCACGGCTAGCGCAAGCGCTTGCATTAATGAACTGCCCAAAAGGCAACGTAAATAGATTTGCATCCGTGTACAAGAATAGAATTACACAAAGAAAGAAACTGATTTGCCATATTTCTCATAGCTCTTCTGAATATTGTGGCGATTATTGGTTCGTGCGACGGCTCCTCAACACCACACTTAAGGGATTAGCAGACAACGTAACGTGGGGGTCGTGCTACAGGTGTTATTCCAAATTAAAAACCTTGCTGATGGAGTAAGTCGCAAAGTCGTGGTTCAGTTCTAGTGATGTTTTTTTTTTTTTTAATTATTAAATTCAGCTTGTACTACGTGATAAGCACTTGCAAAGTGGATAAGCCGTACTGGTTATAGCCAGATTTTTTTTCCGGTACAAAAAAAAAATAATGTATCTGACGGGGGTGATATTCTATCTGATGGGAATAAAATTCTACTTGATGAGTAAAACAAATCTCTCTGATGGGTAGGACACATTTTTTAAATGATGATATTTCCATCCCATGAACATTTCCATTGGGGTATTTCGATCTGATGGATTTTCGACATGACGGGAGGACACCCAACGGTGCAGACTCCCTCCCCCCCCCCCCGACTCCCTCCTTTCGTCAAATCATATTACTCTCATGATTTAAAGAAACTCATGCCAAGTAGCACAACAACATACACAAACAACTACTTTAAGGGGCAAAAATGAGTTAACATATCCAATTTTTTTTTTAAATGCTGCAACAAGTTTATCACAGTATGTAAACAGTATACTGCGATGCATAATATGTGAATGTGTATCTTATTCTCGTAGTTCGTCTTGTATCCTATTTTTACGGTTTTTTTTGTTTTTTACGTTTGTTTGCATTTGCTGCTTACGTTGATATTTGTAATTCTTGTGTTTTTGTTGCTGTTACTTTTTACTACGGTTGCCAAGACGCCACACGCGTGTATAAGCTCTTTTGGGGTGAGGGCACATACGGCGTTTTGTACTGGTTGCCAGATTCAATAAACCAATTCACTTCTCCAAAAATTCAAAGCCAATATATCTATCTGAAGCTGGGTAAAGTCGGTAGGGTGGACAAAACAGAAGGTTGCAGGTGGAAACAGGCATGGAAGAAAGCGAAGAATTAAACAGCTTGTAATTAAGCCAATCGACATACTATTTCCGTGCCGGACTTTCGCTTTACTCTGTCTGTTGCTTGTTGCTTTCTTTCCATGCTATAGTTTGTTCCACATTATGTTTTATGTCAGTGGAACAAACCATACAGTCAGTTTTCTTCCACTACGAGTGCAAAAAATCCGTAAACATCCCATTCGTAAACTCTAACAATAACTTTGTTGAGTCTACAAGTGTGATATCCACACGTATTTACACTCTTAGTGCAAGGAAACGAGTCGTCATCCAGTCAGTTTTCTGAAAACATAATGTGGAACAAACTATAGCCCAGGGTCGGATTGGGAGAAGTTGAGCCTCCCCTAGAGTACTCTAAGGGCCACGGGAACACTCTCGGCTGAAGTGCTGGGGGGTCTCGGCTAAGGGATCTGGGGAGTACGTTTCGCTAACAGGGTCCAAACCCCCGGAAGCTAGAGTTTTAAAGAAATCGGCGTGAATTTTAAACGTTTTCATGCACCTTAGCGATACAATTTTCCTTTTTTTTAATTCCCCCTCCCCCTCCCCCCCCCCCCAAAAAAAAGATTTTTTCATGCAAGTATGGCCTGTAAATGGAAGAGGCAGGGCTGGGAACCCAGCTGTTAGAGCGGTTTTTTTTTTTATAATCAACATGAATTTGAAACGTTTCCCTGCAATTCAGCAAAAGCAATTTTCGCAGGAATCCATTTTACATTTTTTTTTTTAATCTTAAGAAAGGGCCGCCTGTATTAATAATAATAATAGTAATATTATTATGAAACATGAATTTGAAACGCTTTCCTGCAGCTTAGCAAAAGCAATTTTCGCAGGAATCCATTTCTAATTTTTTTTTTTAATCTTAAGAAAGGGCCGCCTGTATTGGGGGAGGTGGGCGCAGAAGCTAACGTTTTTTAAACCAATTCGCGTGAATTTGAAACGTTTTCTGTAGTTTACTGATGCAGTTTTCACACAAGAATTCACTTCAGTCAAAAAACCAACAACATTTTTTAAGCAAATAATTCCTGCAGTGGGTTGGGGGGGGGGGGGGGAAGGAGGGGCGGCGGATCCCCTAAGTTAGCGTATTTTTAAAGATATATAGGCGTTAATTTTAAACGTTTTCCTACAAGTTTCAAATGCTATTTTCAGGCGATCGAATTAATTTTAAATTCTTCAAATTTTGTTTTTAAACAGGGGCCTCCTGTAGTGGGGCCTCGCCGGGGTTTCCACGGGCTCCGGGACGGCCCAATCCGGCACCGTGCCAGCTTCGACCTCCAACCTGTTGTTTTGTTCATCGAACTGCCCTTAGAAATTCAGATGCATTGTTCCGCGGCCTTACGCGGTATTTGGCTTGACTGCATCACACCACGGCTTACAAAGAAGCCAACCAACCAACAACAACAACGTGAAAATAGTAACGTCAGCGTTTACGTCACAAGGAAGTATTGTGTCGTGTTTACGATTGTATTTGCAATATGTGTGAGGTTTCCAAACGGAGATTGAATTCTAAACTTTTTTATCTGAATTCTAAACGGAGATTGAATTTTTCTTTCCGCGAATGAGAGACTAGAAAGTACGAAAGTGCCCGAACCCCCGGGAACAAACACCGGCCTTTGGCGCGTTTACTGCCACGAAAAATAAAGTAAAGATTGTTGTAAATAATTAATGAAACTAAAGTCAACCAACAGCCCTAACCAATTTAAAGAAGCAGTAAAGGTGACTGACTAAAACCATGAAACAGGACGGAAAGCCAAATGGGCTCAAAAAGGGTGAAATTAATACGGATGCAAAACCTACTTACGTTGCCTTTTGGACCTAAATGTCAGACTGCCTGAACAAGGAATTGAACCCACGACCTTTGAAACCAAAGCCGAAGTTCTACTGCTGAGCCGATCAGCCTTTGTTTCAAAGGTCGTGGTTTTAATTCCCAGCACAGGAAATTTGACATTTAAGTTCAAAAGGCAACGTCCCAGTGACCGCTGCGACTGATGAGTTACATACCGTAAGCATTCTCATTGGCTGCAGCGACCTGGTCGCACGACATGGGTGCCAGTGCAAGGGGCCCTTAGGAGCAAATGGCGGCGGTTGCCTTACGCCCACATGGTACTGGAGGACTTCGTCCAACGTGCGTGTAAAGACGGCTGAGTTAGGGCGCGTTTAAGCAACAAGGCCTTCTCGCTCGCCGAACGCTATTTGCTAGGCAACCGTTATTGATTTACGATTAATTTCAATTTTCAATTTATATCTTTTCGTGAGGGCATTCCGTGTATTTGGCACTCCACATGCGTAATTCCTGTTTCTGATAACAAGCATATCGTCGAACAATAACAAATCCGCTGAACTTGACCAATCACGCTAAGACATTCAACGCCAAGTTACGGAAACCATTATTCTAGATGATATGTCGTGAAGAAGCTGGATCACTCCACTACAGATCAACTACTGCACATGGTGGTGCTTGATCAGTGGAGTTGTGTTTTGGACATAGGAGTTCCGACTGACGTCATTTATGTCGACTTCCAGAGAGCATTTGAATCGGTGGTTGTAATGACCGTCCGGGGCCTTTCGGCGTTCACCTCCAAGGACATGAGTAGTCAAAATAAAGGAAAAGTAATGTAAAAGACAGCAGTATACTTCAGCCAAAGGGAAAAAGTCCCCAGAATTTTTGGGAAAGAACTCTTGGGGATTGTCTCTCCCCCCCCCCCCCCAATCCCCGATAAACCTCTCCCCTTAAATCCGCCACTGGGACTCGAAACTATTATTTGATTTGGAGAAGACCACATTCGGAGGCCAACTTCTGTCGAGGATATCTCGATTTTAGTTTTATCGCCCATCGATAACAAGGGGTTTTAAGGTTTGCATGTAATATCTCGAATGTAAGGGTCGTTATCGATAATTTTTTGGAGCACAAAAGTTTTTGGTCTCATTAAACTCGTGAGTGCTCGTGTTGTCTAATTATTCGGATCCCGAGCCACGAAATGGCGAGGGTTTTTTTTTGTCCATCACATGAACGCGCCAGTTCAAGGCTACCTAGACGTAAAGGCTTAACGTTAGAAATTCGACGCGTCGTCCAGTTAGCCACCGATTCTGCCACCAGTCGCGCTACTTACACCCCAAAAATGAACTTCTCTATAGCATGCGGACTGAACTGTGAAAGGTACGTGTGACACGCGATAGGCGGATTTTAAACTTCAAACACTGCATTGAACCCAAATAAACAACAATGGTTTCATGCTACGTACCTCTTTGTTCACTCGACGACAAAACAAAGCCTCCGCAGGTTTAATTTCATGAATTTCAAGCAGAACAACCAAGGTACGATGTACTGTATCATACGCTATGGCGTTTTCAATTCTCATTAAAAATGTGGTAAACAAAAATAAAAAACCTTTTGTAATGTAAATCCTTCAGTTTTTCATACTAGATACTAATTTTTTAAACACTGATACCTTGTTAGAATTGTTGGGAATTTTAAGCAAAAAATATGGAGTTAGTAATTCTTACTGTTTATCTTTACTGATTTTCGTATTTCTCCATTTGTTACCTGGTTACGTTAGTGATTTAAAGGAGAAACAGTAGATGTATAAATTAGCTAAGATGAAAGTTGCGTCTTTGACCTCAAAATGCAACCATCTGACGGTAAATAATTTTTCAGCTATGGAAAAAGTGACTTGGTCAATTTGCCGAATAAGCTTTCAAAATCTCACAGAGGGGGCGAATCGCCCCTTTGCCGCCCCCCCCCTCTCCCCTAGTTTCGCCACTGTCGCTAACACTAATAAACGCTATGATGTAGGCGCTTTCAGCGCTCCTCGTGGTAGTTTTTGACGGTCTTGGACAACGCGGCTCACATGCTACGTGAAAGCGAGCATTAAGCCTTTCTACGTGTAAGGTAGTTGTTAAATAAATACCGATGAAACCTATTTACGTTGCTTTTTGGACTTGTATGTCCAAAAGGAAATATGACATTTAAGTCCAAAAGGCAACATAAATGGGTTTGCATCTGTGTTTATTTAACTCTTGTTGAGCCCTTGGCTTTCCGTCTTTAAGGAAGCTGTGTTACGCCAGGCGCTTGTTCCTGCCCAAAAGTAATACTTAGCAGACGATGCACACGATTGTAGTGACGTCACCATCAACCAGGATATCACGTGGTTTAGCGGCTGCGGGCGCTAGCTTGCGGGACAAACAAGAAGACACGTGTGTTGTTATGATCACGCAGCTTTAAAATGGCCATCAAATAACGCGCTGAGAGCGAATTTCGTGAAGGTAAATTGTGTTGTATGCGGTTTATAAAAATACCACGAATTGTTCTGGCAATTTGCGATAACGTAATGTATATTTTCTGGCATTTCTGAACTCCACGTTGGTCCGGCTTAAGATACAGTTAGCAGCGCACGAAACACGAGAGACGCCGGCGATACAAAATTGTTGTCATGACGTAAAAACAACGTCTGTGGAGTACGATGGAGTTAAATTAAAACCAACTGGCGCAACAAAAATAAAAACAACAACGTTTCGGAGAAGCCCTTCTCCGTCATCTCATCAGGTTTCAATAAAACACGCAAAGTCTCATGGTTCTGTACAGGGGCGGATCTAGAATTCTGTTAAGGGGGGTGCTCTACCCAACTTCGATGATTTAGTCAAGTTCTAGCACAAAAATTACGATCTAAAAGGCTTTTCGGTCAGAAATCGTGAAATACCCTAGTTACAGTGCTTTTCGGCCCATGATTTCCGTGGCCGAAAAGCATCGGGGGGGGGGGGGGGGGAGACAGAGCTTTGCCAGGGCGGTTCATAGGCGATTGATTTTCAAATCTCGTAAAAAATCTATACATTTTAGGCAGTAAGGAGAGGTGGAAGGAGGCCACCGCACCATGCTGAAACCGCCCCTGGAAATGTACTGTCAAGTCACTCACGCTTAAAAGGAGGAGTCCGTTCAAGTTCACACAAATTTAAAAATTAAAAGATAATTAAAACAATTAAAATGTATCAAACCTTTAGCGCCTCCCCCTCAGAAGAGGCGGACGAAAAAAGTGGAGTAAAGAAACCTGTCTTCCTCTCGGCAAGCCGAGCAAGAAAGCCAAGGCTGATGAAAATTGCTCAAAGCACGTGACGTCATGCCAAGGTCCAATCTTCACGCAGGTGCATGCATCGTCTTTTATATTTGTCTTTTATATTTACCAAATGATTGTGTCACTTGCGGTTGATGCAAAGGTGCTCTTTCTTTATTATGTGGAGTGAGATGTCTTAAGTCGCTCCCTCGATTGCTCTTGTCAGGTGAGTTTGCCGTTTAAGAAATCCGTTGCTAGAGTAAGCTTTGGCTCTAGATTTATACATTTTTTTTAGATTTATATTTTTTAATAATCAGAAAACATATTTTGTGGCCATGTTCAGAATAGACTGACTACCTTTGCTGTGTTAGTCCACTGTTAACATTACACAATATCCTCCATCTGGATGATTACTGGCTGTCGTATAGTCGAGTAAACTGATCCAAGTTTGAGCTGGTCTTGTTGGGCTTTTGACATGATGTTTTATTACATGGTAAATAAACCATCCGGCCCGACCTACAACAATATTAGGGGCGGGGAGGGTAGACAAAATGGCCGCCACGAGTAACCTATTAATTTCTTCGAGGACTGTTCGGGAATTGGCGAAGCAAATCTCATGGTGAATTTTTGTACGGTGAGTCCCGCCATCTACTGACAAAAAGCTTACTAATTCACTAACTTAATCGCAGTAATCACCCAGAATATAGCTTATGCTTACAAATAAATAAATTTCCGTATAGCCTTTTGCCACAACGCTATTAAATTTCGCGACTGCACATAGCTCTTCAGTAAACAACGATCAAGGCCCGCTGAGGTAGAAGCTGCGCTTCACTCCAGGCCCGTCAGCTTGCTTCTGTTTAGTGACAGATCACGCTAGGAGTCGTCCAGTGCCGTACGGATTGAGAACCCAAAGGAATTTGTATCTGGAATGTGTCAATGCGTGAAAAGCCCTCAATATGCGCCAGATATCCCAATTTGATCGTTACCTTTACATGTTTAAAGTTTCGAGCATTAATTTTGTTCAGATACCAGTCCTTATGCCGTACGATACTGGACGACTCCTGGCGTGTCTGTCACTAAACAGAAGCAAGATGACGGGCCTGGAGTGGAGCGCAGCTACTATCTTAGCCGGCCTTGATAACGATACGTCCAGAAAGTGTTTCAAGGAAGAGTAGCAGCATTCTTTTATGGTGTCGCCCTCGGTTGACAGAAAGCGGCAACAAGACAAATGAATCGCATCAGCGGCACTTTCGGTGGCCATATTGTCCAACCCAGTCGTGTATGTTATTTTTCATCCAAGATCCGGACGGGACTGTATTAGGTCCCTGACCCAACGCATAAAGCATTCTTAAAGGCACATTCCGTCTGCCTTATAACAGCCACGCGCAGATCGCTTCCGCGCATGTTACCATCGCCAAGGTTGCCTGAAATAGTAGCTGCGTTCCTCGCAGCAGGGAACGCAGCCTTTATCTCAGTTGGCTTTGGGAATAGTATACGAAACAGCACCAAGTTAAAGATTGCGTCGTCACAAACCGGAATGATTTTCTTAGTTTAATATCATAATTTGTAATTTTTTAGGCTAGCATATTATAGTTTTTCTTCGGCGATCTATTGGCATAATTAATTTTAATTTTTACCGCATTGGTCTTTTAGATTTTTCATCTCATAGTAATTATTAGCAAACGCTTAAAATTAGTACATGCGCACACACAGATGAAATGTTTATTGTAAGCGCGCAAAGGATCATGTATGTGCAGGATTCAGCAAATATAGGGTTCCCCAATATTCAACAGAAAAACTCGTTGATGCCACGTTTTAAAACAGACTTTATAGCAAGGGAAAGACTAACGGCAAGTAAATACACTTTTGGGGCCGTACTTGATGTGGAAGATCGAGAAAAATAGCGGTGGGAGGAATGCCCCTTTAACACCGGCTTAGAGAGGGGCGGGGGGGGGCCTTTCTCTCTACTGCATTCAAAATTGTGTTTGTTTACTAATAACTTACTTGTGATTGCTAGCTTCTGAAATTCAAATGCTGTGACAGTTGAAAGGATTTATACCAACAGATCGCCGAATCAAAATTGTATGATATTTGCCTAAAAAATTATAAATATGCGATGGTAAAATGGTAAGCCCAGCCCGTCAAGTTTCAAGGCAGTCATGCATGCTCAGCTATTCTCGCGTACGTGGCCATTTACAGCCTATAGTTGCAAGCGAGTCATCCTAATCGTTTTGTTTCTGGGAAACCGGTTACAGGAAAAAAAGTCACAAGAAAAAAAGTCACAGAAATTAAATCACAGGAAGAAAAGTCACAAAGTAACCGTCACCGTTTTAAACTGATGTGTTTTGTGTCGAGACACACCGTGTTAGGACAGTCCATTCGAACACCATCCTTCATTATGTATTCA
>JAHWFP010174683.1:22580-51517 GCA_023313725.1 Lithobius niger
CTCGGATAACACACATTTAAAGTACGCTATACAGGATTTAACGTAATAGGGGCCGTTCAAGTATAATGTCATCAAGAAATTGGCAATTTTTAACCCCCCCTCTCTCCTCGTCATCGATCGTCACCAATTGCTCAACCTCCGCCACAATTTTACGTTATTTCACAACTCCCCCCCCCCCCCTAAGAGTGTGTGTTTCCCCTGTATTTCCCTGTATTTTTCTGAAGACTTATTTCGTGTTTTTCTACCCTTTTACTGGGATAACGGTGCTTACGTCATCAACTGGCCACCCACCCTCCCCCTCGTCATCAATCATCACCAGCCTGCGAATCCCCCCTCCACCCCTTCATGATGTCGTAATACTTGAACGTCCCCATAGGTGGATTTGGACAAATGCCACTCGCATTACGAATACCCCAGGCATGCGGCACCTCCGCATGCAACAGTGTCTCATGAGCGCGAAGCAGATGGTCACTGCTAGCCAAGGCCAAATCGTGGGTTTCACCTCCTGACTCAACGCCAGTTCATGCGCTTGCTTGAAAAATGATGCCCTGTAGCGGTGCTTTGGTAAAATAAGATTCTAGCGATGTGGAATGAACTTGCCCGGATGTGGGAAACGAAATCCACTTCTCTCCCAGACTGCCTTGCAACGAGGAATGAAACTTAAAGCGATAGTTACCACATGGACACTCCCATGTCCTCCGGACGCTTATACGTTTATCAGCTCCTGGTAAGGATCATCTACACTTGGAGCCCCTCGAGTTGCGCCGCCGTAGGGCAGACCTTTCCCTTAAAATACTCTGGAACATAACAAAACTGATCTGATTATGAGACCATTTTGTGTTGAGCCAAACCATCAGTACTATTTCGTGGGTATTTACTGAAACTAAATGCTGATTCTTTTCGCACGGAAAAGAGATCCCGGTTTGAAACTCCTTGCCATCTTCTGTAGTCTCCTCGTCGTACCTTTAAAAGACTCTTAAACATGATGGATTCGTCCAGTTTTCTTAAGATGTTTTTGGCCTTTAATGCTTAGGACACAGTGTTAGTGGGTGGTAATTCAACCTTTCCCTGTCCTTACAGCATATTTCTGTATTTGTAAAATAGATTTTACTTTTATTATTTTTATTATTTACTAGAGGAAGCCTGTGCCTTCACGGGGCCGGCCATGAATTAAGTTTATGGACACATTTTCCGGGGCATTTTTCCGGCACTCTTCCCGACAACTTGTCAGATTGATCGATCACTCATGCCTGCCTCCTGTTTGCGTGCAGGTAGAATGGGAGAGCGCACTTGGAATGTGGGCGCGAGGAGGGGAGAAGTGATTGTTCGGCCCGACGACTTGTCAGATTGAACCATTATTGAGTTGATCGACCACTCATGCCTGCCTCCTGTTTCCATACAGGTAGAATGGGAGAGTGCATTTTCAATGCGGGAGTGAGGAGGGGAGAAGTGATTGTTGTCCTTCCGGTTTTTCTTTTAGCTTTCCCTTTAGCTTTCCTTTTCGCCGGTCTCCAGAATTATAATGTAGATTTCAACAAAGCGGGAATAAAATCGTAGAATTACGTCGTGTAGCTACAGGAAAGGTTTGGTACCACAATCTTGAGTTGAAATAGTGTGGCATCTTCTGAAATTATTCCTAAAGAAAACGGTAGGGCTGTTAATCTGGCTACCAAATGACACTTCCTATTTGATACGAATTGAAACAAAAGAATTGTGCTTAGCGATTTGTTCCGATTTTCTTCAGAAATATTTTCTTCCAGTCTTTAACCTTCTTTCTTCCGATTTGTCGCTAAGATGGGCGTCCGTTTAATTTATTGGAAAATTGTACTGGACTATGGTCAAGATTTAGCACAGTCCAATGTACGATAAATTTTAAATCAACATAAGAAGATCGTATAAATCAAGACTACTACTTTAAATCACTACTTCTAAGAACCAGCGGAGCCTCGCGTCTGGTAGAAGGGAAGCATTGGGGAGAAGCTTTTCTGATCAGCATGCTTCTCGAAGGGGCAGCTTCGAGACCGTCTTGAGCCTCCTTTATGTCCGTCAGCATGAACATGAATATGGAAGAATGTAATGGAAGTGATCGTTAGAAAAGGGGGGAGGGATCATCAGCCATGGTGGGGGAGGGTGCGGATTTGAGACACATGATGGCTGATATTTCCGCGAATATGAACATGGAAGAATGTAATAGAAGTGATCATGGAAAGGTGGGAGGTGGCGTATTAGCGGTGGGTGGGTGATTTGAGTCACAGGATGCGCTGACTGAGTGAGCTAAGCGAACGAAACTCAGCGTTCATTAGCCAGTGTGCGCAAAAATTTTAAGAAACTTGATCCAGTCGAACATGGATCCAGTTTGAGTCCCAGGATGCACTGATTGAGTGAGCGAAGCGACGAAAAGCAGCGTTTATTAGCCTGCAGTATGTGCAAGAATTTTAAGAAACGTAATTCGGTCGACCATTGACATGCACATGAGCTACCACACCTAATGACCAGTGTTGCAAACCTGTGTTCAACACCACCCGTGCGTATAGTTAGTTCCACATTATGTTTTCAGAAAACTGACTGGATGACGACTCGTTTCCTTGCACTAAGAGTGCAAAAACATGTGGATATCACACTTGTAGACTCAACAAAGTTGCTGTTAGAGTTTACGAATGGGATGTTTAGGGAATTTTTGCACTCGTAATGGAAGAAAACGTGGCGTCATACAGTCAGTTTTCTGAAAGCATAATGTGGATCAAAGTATAACATTGGCTTCAGTTAGTAACTAATAATTACTTAGTTATCGTTAGTATTGATTCATGCAAACCCCCCCCCTTCCTTTCTCCCCAAGAATTACAGTTCCGGTTCTTTTGATATTAGAAATTACGCACTGAAGGCTGGGAGCACACCGCTTTACAGGAATCAACCTGAATTCCGAAACGATCTTAATTTTTCGCTTCCACGGGGTGTTATGGCAAGACCGGTGCAGATTATATTCGGCGGAACCTGCCTCGCCTATAGCCTAGCCTTGCATGCGACTTGCCTGCGCGGTCTACGTATGCTCCAATATCAAGGCATCCGATGAAATTGGTTTTGCCAATCAGGAAACGCTGCCGTGGAATGAAATTTACATGAGCGTGGGTGACATGCACCAATTAATTGAGCTCTTGCTCGTGCCCAATGCACGTGGGGAGGGGTTTGGGGGAGGGGAAGCAAGAACAGTGATATGGAGGGATGGAATAAAAATAGGAATAGGCGTAAAGCAACGCTTTTACAGCCGAACTCGAAAGCGTGAAGGTATGCCTGGAGCACCACCCAATAAATAAAGGAGGCGTCGTCAATAGTCTGTGAGGGGCGAAATTGACTTAGTTTACAATGGTACCCGTGTTTAGCGATAGCGCCAGTTTTCGATAAGCTCGAACCAGCCCATTCCTCAGCCACGGATGACAGTATAACGAATATTAGCCAGAAAGGGCAATAATTTATAAAAATTTGAAGTTTGCAGTGGTCATCGTGGCAGAGTTGTGAGAGAGCTCAGCCTGGTTGCTGGAGGTTTGCGGATCTGGTCGAACCCCTGGAAAGAGGACCTTGGCAAAGTCTCCACCAAGACTGCCGGTCACGGTAGCGTGAGAGGCTACCATGCTCCTTCAGCGGCTATGGGACTATTCTGGCCAATTCTGGACAATCGTTCGGCCCCTACGATGATCGGAGGTTTCTCGGATCGAATCCCCGGGTTGGCACCTCCCGTTACCAGATGTTTCTTCTTCTCTAAAGTCTAAAAGTCTGGTAATGTTCAAAATTGAGCCGGTTCAGCCATACAAGCATTAAGTTGCTTCGGCTGACTTAAGGGTCAAATAAATTAATAAAAAAAACTTCTCTTTTTAAAACAAAATGAAAAGTTTTTAACACCATCTGAGATCAACACTACAAAATTTACGAAAACGTATGCCTATAGTCTCTATCAGACACCTTCTTAACATAAAAAGCAAGAAAAAAAAATGATATATTATTCTTGTGTTAGAAGCTTGATTAGATATGGTATCGAAATATATGGATCTGCTGCTAACTGCCACATAAATATACTGCAAAAACTGCAAAACCGATTCATAAAAATTCTTTTTAACGAATATGGAAATTTAAAATCTAAACAAATACTATACAGAAAAACAAAAATTCTCAAAATTAAACAACTTAGAGATTTCGTTGTAATTCTGAAAAACTATTTTAACTGTGATCACAAATTAAGCTCAACTATAAAGAATAATTATTTCAGGAAAACCACATATCGATATGAAATGCCTTTTGCCAAGCATCAATATGGCAAACGAACAAATAAATATAAAATTCCTACTATATTTAATGAAATCCCTATTGAACTGCTCCAAATTAATGGGATAATTGAGATTAAAAATAGACTAATCGACTACTTGTTGCTTAATCAAGAAATCGATTAAGCAATGCCCAGATAAACCTTCGGTCTGATTTTTCTTTTTAATATAGAAAATGTTCAAAATAGTACTTGTCAACAAATAATGTGTTCATTAATACCTCCATATTATTCATTAACATGTGCCTTTATATAGAGCAGTGACACGACGTAGTATTATTGTATATAACTCTATGGTGGAGCCTTAATGGGTTAGCTGCAAGGGGCACTGCAGATAGAAAAAGAAGGGCGTCATACTGAAGCCGATGCTGTGAAGAGTGATTTCTTAGCCCTAAAACGCGCGATTTTTGTTGTTGGAGAAAGCAACGTTATTTTAAGCCTAAGAAATCCGCTCTTCCGTTGTTTTTCCCTCCGTTTTTATGTAGTGCACCTTGCAGTTATGCTCTCCAAAACCCATAATGGTGCCAATCTGGTGCCAATATAGTGGCAAATGTCACTGCTCTATTGTACCTGACTTATACGACACACACAAGTTCACCATGAACTTCGAGTCGTCGTAATAAAGACGTGCTTACACGCATGGAAGGCTCAATTTGATAATTTATTTTTGTAAATCTTCTCCTGGGCATTACCGGTATTACGCATTTGCGCTCTTAACTTACTTATTCATTTATACACCCCAATACGAATGATAGGCTAGACCTGGAGCTGGATGAAAGGTGAAGCAATAGGCCCACTTACATATACAGGGAGGGCATCGGCGACTTCTACGTGTAGAAAATTTGGCACTTCCCTCAGCAACTTCGCAGTCGGCACCACTCAAAACCAATCCTTGTCTAAGACTTCCGGTACAACCTCCCGCACGCTACTCCAGTGTGGTCCCCATATTTGGCAAGGAACATCGACCCGATTGAGTAGGGTCAGCGTAAATTCACAAAAGGTCTGTCGGGACCAAGTGATTTGGACGACACCCAAATTCCAATGACTACCGAGTAGGCCTACTGGTCTGCAGCTACTAGAACTTCGTTGAATTAAATTTGATCTTATCCTTAATTTTAAGATATTAAAGGGATTGATTGATATTGATTTACCATTCTTTGATTTGTCCAACAGCCACTATTCTACTAGAGGGAACCCATTGAAATTAGAGGTTCAGAGTTCACACCTCTACTGTCGAAAGCATTTTTTCTCAATTCGGGTCGTTAATATTTGGAATTCTCTTAACACGGACACGGTGAATGCACGCTGTGAACTAGAGTTCCGCAGTTTGGTGAATAATCAGTTCTTTCACAGATTCCTGAAGACGACGCATTAAAGGTACATTCCTCCCAACGCCATTTGCATCGATCCTCCACATAAAGTAAGGCCCCAAAGTTCTACTTACTTATACCGTTAGTAAATCCCTTGCTAAAAAAAACCGTTTAAAATGTGGCGTCTAGGATAGTTTCTGTTGAAAATTGGGAAGTTATTTAATAGTATCCTGCTAACATTTGCCTTGCAATAATCGCGACGTTTCATCTGTGTGTGTGGATGTACTAATTTTTAATCGTTTGCTAATTATTACCAAAAACTAAAAAACTATTGTGCACGCAGCGTATCTTGAGTCCTGCAGATATTTTATGAGCGGCTACCTCTTCCTGGAGGGAGCGTCTTTCATCGACGGCCGCCATTGCTTTTGTAACCATCTAGGATATCAACAAGGTGCTCTGCTGTCGAAAACATACAATCGGTTATCTGTATTCGTTCTGGGGCGAACTCAAGATAGGCCGCGGATACTTTAAGGCGGTAAAAATTAAAATTATTTATGCCAATAGATCGCGGAAAAAAAGTTATAAGATACTAGCCTAAAAAAAATTATAAAGTGTGATTTTAAAATACGAAAATCATTCCGGTTTGTAACGATAGGCTATAATCTTTGCGTTGATGCTGTTTCGTCTACTATTTCCAAGGCCAACTGTGTTACTCTCTGCGAGGAACGCAGCTATTATCTCAGTCGGCCTTCTATTACCACGCCGAGTCTCGCGAAACGGTGTGATGTTAACAGGCGCGGATGGCTGTTATAAGGCAGGCGGAGTGTACCTTAATTAATTTGGGAACTTTGCACTACAATTTTGGTCCCGGTGTAAGTGCTCAATTAAAAAAAGGTAGAGGTGACAATAAGATCCTGTTATCTTTTGTACATTTACAGTCCTATGAAAGTTGTGATATCCACCCAACACCCAACATGGTATAAATGAAGCCGCCAACTTTCCAGAAACGGTCGGCCTTTGAAAGTAGTGATATCATTCATCCAGGGACAGGCCGCCAAGGTTTATATACCATTAGCCAAGTTAATCGCAGCAAATAATACTTTACACGGTAAATGAAAACTTGAAGATTGCTACCGCAAGTAGCAATGTTCTAGTTTTCATTTAACTTTCGAACTATTAGTCGGTGTGGTTCGCCTCGCTCATTCAATCAGTGCATCCCCTTCAGTTGTTTTGTTTATCCCTGCACCTTCCCCTCAATTTTTCATGCAGAAACCCCCGAAGGTCGCTGTTACTACATTTTATTTTTGGGTTATTAACAAAAAAACCCGTTAGCTCGTGGATACTCGTATTGTTGCGTAACCATCATCTAACGTGCATCCCTTTATTCTTACGCAATCCACGGCAACGTTAATGTTTCCTTATTTTGTCCTTCGTTACAGTTCAGTTTTTAGTTCGTCAAGACTTTTACAATAAATCTAAGGACCAGTCTTGATTGTTCAAGCCATTGTTGCTTAAAATCTTTGGTTGCAACTTGGAAAAGAAACGAAATGTAAATTCGCTGGTAGCGAATTTCAAAACCCTTCCACGCACTTGTCCTGACCCCTATAACCCCAAAACCAACAAAAGGACTATGCTCAGATCACCATGCATCCGTGTGCAAAGGTTCAGCTACGTAGGCCTTCTCAATTTTGATCTAGCCATGAGCAATGAGTCTATGGAATTTAACATGGAGCCAGCGTTACTAGCTGGTTTCTAGTTAGTTAGTATCCACCAAAAACCAAAACTGGTAGAAAAACCCGCCATGTTTCCAACAACGATCGGCCTTTGAAGGTAGTGATATCATTCAACCAAGGAAAGGCCGCCAAGGTCAATCCTATTAGCCAAGTTAATCGCACCGACTAATAGTTCGAAAGTTAAATGAAAACTTGAAGATTGTTACTCGCTGTAGTAACATCAAAACAACGTTATTGACGCATCTTTCTCTCTGTGAATGGTGGACACTCAGTCTTTAACTTTCGTTTTTTCTTTATCCCTGCACCTTCCCCTTACATTTACCACAATTTGAAAGATTTCTGTCGCATTGGAATTTATCCTCAACATGCCAAAATATGCTTTTAGATGCTTACAGTTAACATACACATGTCTGCTGGTGAGGCCGCCAAACGGTTTCAAAGGGTTTAACGAGCGTTAACCACTCATAGTCATCTGCCCGAAGCCCTAAGGCCCGCCTTTTTATCATTAACAATCAATTTTTTTAACAATCAGATGTCTACAATGGGACGATCTACTGTTACTTGGCGGTGACACAGTAGCGTGTCTCTAGATAATTCATAATAAGGATAATGCTTCCTCTTCACGTTTTCTGAAAGTGCAGATGAATAATTGTTGGCTTACCAGTAATAATAATAATAATAACAATAATAATTGTTCAGTATATGCCTTGTGGCTGGCGTTTGCTGATTAACCATGCTACCTAATTCCAATGTTTAAAACAATGTAAAACTATAAAAGTGATCGTTCTGGGTCACGTAACTCCGGAATGGATCAACCAATTAAAAAAAAGTGGTTAATTGCGTCTGAAGGACCAGGAAATTTCTGGCTTAGATAATGTTTCCGACTTTCGGTACGTGCAGCAGTTTTTTCTGAAACCGTGGCAGAACAACAACAAGAAGAACCACAAGAAGTGATCAGTTTTAAAATTTACGTTTGGCTCTCTACTTCCATACTCTTGCAAGAATTGCGTAATTTTTGGTTTAAATATACCTTCCATACTTGCTTACTTGTCTGGCCAAGTTTGGTCGAAAGATATTGAATAGGAACGGAGATACTGTTTTAGTTTTGCTGGAGGATGACTTCAATCATTATATCGCCGCGTATGCTAAACTTCTAAAAAAAATATTTAAGTTTGGGATGAAATATTAGACGCTAAATGTAAGGAGCACTTGGGTTTGTCTTCTCCCTACTGAATTTATTTCCATGACGTCTATTTCGACCGCTCTCACGCAGGGTTCCTAGTTAGCACCACGCAAATCCATAAGCATATTTTCATGCATGGTGAAAAGGTCTACGTAATCGTCTGTGAAACAATGACACGCCAAATTAGGTACTTAGGTTAGGTTAAGCTGCCTTTGAGGTGATGTCAGGCCCGGTAAGGCAGTTTGAAGCTGGTACCCGTTCTTCCAATTTGTAGGGTATTTCAACTGAAGATTTAACTGCATTACAAAACTAGATGGTTTAGATTCCCCACCCAAGTTAGCCTCTTCCCCGCCTAGCTAAAAGACAAAATAGCTGGCTGAACCCATTGACGAAAAGCGAACTTCACGAGTGCTGCCCCAAAAACCCGAGCGAAGCGAGCATGTAACAGCCGATTGGTTAGAGGCTTCGCCTACGAGCAAGAGGACGCTTCATCGAATCGCGCACCAACCTGCTCACACATGGGGACTTTAAAACAGACACATTCTGAACGTACGGCAGAAGTGGTAGGGAAGAATGCACACTGCACCAAATTTAATGCTTTAATGAGTGCTCATGTACACTGTTACAACAAATTCTGGATTTGAATGGTGCTAATTAGAAAAGATTCTCTCGCAGCGTTGATTTAATGTCCTGCATCTAGTGTCTTTCCTTCTTGTTCTTCTTAGATGTCATAAAGAACAGTGGTACTTTTCCAAAGACAATGTCGACAAGGAAACGTTTTAATATTTCAGTGCTCTTTTGAACTCTTTGGACGCATCGTAATTACCACTTGTATATATAATTAAGGACGAGAGTTTTTAAATATTCATGAGACGCTGGTCAACAGACACGTTGGCCAGCAAAAAACGTGATGACTAGCACGACCCTCAAGAAATTACAGCATAAATTCGGAATCTTGAAGCTGGTGGGTTTATTGACAATGCTGGACCCCTTCCCAGTGGCGCTACCAAAGTTTTAAACTGATTGGGAAGGGAAAATGAAAATGATACTAGAAACAACGCAGTTTCTAGGGATGCACCTAATACAATATTTGCCTAATACCAAATAAACAACCGAATACTTAACGTGCCGAATACCGAACATACAATCGAAACTATACAAGTTAAACTGCTGAATACCGAATACTCGATCGGCACCAAAAAAATTAAATATTCGGCTGAATACCGATTTATTCGGGTCTATGCCGAATAATGGCCGAATAGATTGAATAGCGAATTATTCGGCCGAATACTTAACCGAATGCTCTGCCGAATACCTGTAAATCAACCATGTGATCATTTTTCCATCTTTTATGAATGTAGGGGGACAGGGACAGGAAGGGAGGAGAGGGGTGGGAGAGGATGGGAGGAAAAGGAGAGTGTTATAGGAAGAAAAATACCCGGCACAGTAACATTCAGGCAACCCCGAGCGAAAACTGGGAAACTTCGTGGACGAAACAAAACCCTGGGCGAAACCCGGTACGACTGCTAGTAAATACATAAAATTTACGCGTAAAGGTTAAATTGGAAATATGCCATCAACGAAAATCGTACACTAGTAAGAACGTAATACAGTAAGCCACCTTCTAGTGCACGATTTTCGCAGATGGTTTATTTTTAATTTATCTTGCGATTCATGTCTATTTACAGTTTAAAAATTCAATTTTAATACTTAATTATGTACGTTTTACATTATAAATTAAACATTTAAAATATTAAAGATTTAGAAAAAAAATTTTAAACTCAATTAAAAAATTGGAAAATAAAAAAATTCAAATTTTAATTTTTTTTTACTTCATTACATCAAAAAAAAATATCAGAATTTCAGTGTACAGTAAGTACATCAGGGGCATCTCATAAAATTCCGTAATTGTTAACCCCAGGCTGTGCTGGTAGCCCCCTGACGTTTGTGACCCATCCCTGTAAGTTTTACCCAACCGGGCCACCCTGTAGTGACGTCACTGGCTATGGTACGTACGTACTTGGATATTTCTGCTTTAAATCTCGAGACAAACAGCCGGCGACAAAAGGCAGCGGGGGAAGGCCGTTATCCTCCGTCATTATTTTGCACTTACGACTTGGGAAAAGTGTGAAATTTGGCTTGCAATTGATTTACGGCACACACACAAACACACAGCGAAGAAAACTTGGGTTTGCTGCCGAAAGGAAAAAGGGAAAGAAAAGAAAAATAACGAAATGCTAGAAACTTTGGCACAGCCCAAATGGCACTAGAAACTCTCTCATAGCAAGAGCATTGCACAACGCTAACTGCTGGTTGGCCGAGGTTTATCTTAGATGAATTGCCTGCCGGCCAAGAAATTCCCGTAGTAATTTCGCTTTCGGGATTGTTGTTTGTTCTTCGTCTTCATCCCGCATCCCCGGCCGGCTTACCTTCTTCCCATCGACGCGATGTGCGAAAATCATAAAATTGACCCCCTCCAGATCGTTATAGGAGCATTAAAGATGTATAACGACTAGATGTTTCTATTAAAGGTTTTTTTTAACGACATTGCGATTAATGTTACCAAGAATTTATAGGGTTAGGGAGGAGAATTTGTAACTTAAAAAGTCCCTATTGAAACGTTTTACATTCATTCCTGTTAGTTCCATCCGAGTTTTCAGAGGGCGCCACGCGTTCCATCTGGTAACTTTGTTAATTTTTCAGCCAAAACCTAAATCAACTAAATTACAACTAAGCTAAACTAAATTATAATTAAATACAAGCTAGTTTCGTTTAGTTTGGTTTAATTTTAGGCTGAAAACTGAATAGAAATTCCCACATAAAACTCATGGCGCCCTCTATACACTTAGACGGAACTAATAAGAATTAATCTAAGACGTTTCAGTAGGAGGTCTCAGTCACAAATTCTCCTCCCCAACAATATAAATTATTGATGTTACCAAGAGTATATATGAAACAAGATAGAGTTCTTGTATAGAGTAGCGTCAAGTGACGTCATATTGGCTGCGAGATAGCATCTGGAGGGCATAGCTACAAGCTGCACTAGATTAAAATGTAAGGGAAAACAACGGCACTTCTAGTCAAGACGGTGCTTTCTGAGCGGATTTCTTAGGCTTAAAAAAACGTTGTTTTCTCCAACAACAAAAATCGCGCGTTATAGGCTTAAGAAATCCAGTCTAATAGCATTGGCTTCAGTAAGACGACCTTCTTTTTGCTCTCCAGTGCTCCTTGCAGCTAACCCAGTTGCTTGCTCCACCATAAAGTTATACACGATAATACTACGTTATGTCAGTGCTCTATAGGCTACTAACCTTCAAAGAATAGTCATTGAATTTCCAAGTTTTGAACAGAGATGGCGTCATCCACGCGTTCGTAAAAATGGCCAGAAGAGTAGGGAAGACCATGAAAACAAGACGAGCCGTTAATTCGTAAACGTGGCTTACCACATGTTTCTTTTGCAGCAGTTTGTTGCTAAATGTTTACGTCACGCACACGTCATTACCGCCAGACGTGAAAAAAAAATGGCACCCTGGCGGATTAGTACACATCAAGCTACTAACAGCAGGGGATTGCAACAGGGGCCTGGCAGCCTGGGTTATTTCTCGCTCGCGCCCGTGTAAAATTGAAGGGTCACGTGACCAACCCCTACCGAGGCAAGAGCAGCTATCGACGAGCGACGGTGTGCAGTAAAAATTCGATTTGTTCAGTTAACCCACAGCATACAAGGAAATTTCTGGCTTAGATGATGTTTCAGATTTTGGGTTGGTGCAGTCGTTTTTTCAGAGACGGTGTCAGACAACATGAACCACAACAACAACAAGAGGTGATCAGTTTTCAACTTTACGTGCAGATCCCTATTTTTAATCTTGCACAAAATTGCATAATTTTTGGTGTTAATATACCTTCCATACATACAGACTATCTGGCCAAGTCGAAATAATATTGAATAGGAACGGAGATACTACGTAACAGTTTTAGTTTTGCTGGAGGGAGGACTTCAGTCACATAGATGGATATTTTCCCTTACCCCTAGTCCTAACTTAAAATCAACCCAGACTTAACCAACGCTTGCATGAGCAGCACCCCGATGCATTTAAGCTTACTCCTTCGTTCATTCCTCTTACGGTGGGGAAATCCAGTTGAGGTCTAAACTAGCCCCGTATTAGCTTAGCCCTGGATCTAACTAACCCTCGACCTGGGAGTTAGTGGACTGGAGAAAAAAGTTGATGATATCCGTGTTGGACTAAGTTGGAATTTTGTTAGCTCTTTACTCCTTAGACCTCGACCTTCAGGCTAAATTAGCCCTCGATATGCTTATGTTAAAATGTTGTTAAAGCTCAGGAATAACGCTAATTCTGGATGGATATCGCCACTTTTTATATCTCGGGGCTAACTTGTCAGTATTAAGTTAGTGCTCGACCTACAGGGTAAATTTTGCCTAGCCCTCAACTTATTTCGTGATGAATATCACCATTTTCCCTTATTACCGAGCTTAACACAAAAATTAAGTTTAAAGCTCAACTGGATATCCCCACCGTTACACCCTTTTGTGACCCAAACCCGCAGTTTAGGTGAGCCCAATAAATCCACCATAATGAAATTGAACTACCATTTGGGTAACTTTATTCCATCATATATAGTTAATAGAAGCTTTTAGCGTTAGGTTTTGGGTCGAAATCTTATTCCCATTTTGGCAACAAACATTCTGAAACTCTCATCCCCTCTTTTGACCCCAACAGTCCTGTTGCGAATAGCTTAAAGGTGGGTTGCCACCAATTTAATATGTCCAGCATCTAGCCCTATTGCGTTCTCTCTCGCAGGCAGCAAAGGAATGCACAAAGCAATACGTTTAAACACAACAAGCAAGCTACGTGTCTCCTTAATTATTAAATAAAATTTGAGACGTCCTCGTGCACCTGGGAGTAATCTATAAAGCAATATTTCTGTCACTAGATGGTGCCAGGGTATTTTCTTTATATTCTGCCGTACCGCCATCTAAAGTGTGCGCGGCCTATCTTGAGTTCGCCGCGGAACGAACACAGATAATCGATTGTACGTTTTTGGCAGCCGAGTGCCTTGTCGATATCTAAGATTGTTACAAAAACAATGACGGCCGTCGATTAAAGCCGTTCCCTCCAGGAAGACGTAGTCGCTTGTAAAATACTTCCAGGACTCAAGATACGCCGCGCACACAATAGTGGCATTAATATCGTTAATCTTTACAGCTTGTTTCCAGGGGAACGAGGACGTACCAAATTTTTGCTCAATAATTCAGAAGGCACGTGGTTTGTTTGATGTCTTAAAAGATATTTCTCTGTGCATTCCTTTGCTGGTTGCGAGCAAGCGCTAGAGAGAACTACATAGCGCTCGATAGCGCTAGATGCTACCAACTTTCGTTTGGCGGCAGCCGGCCATTAAGGTAAACCCTGAGCCAAGTTACCAACAATATTAAGTACTGACAGCAATTGCTAGGATACGAGTTTCGAAATGTTCAACTATTTAGGATGAACCCCAAACGCCAACACTGCAGACTGAGCTCTGACTCGCAGCGTTTACACGCGCCTGAACAATACACTCCCGCCAGGAGTTACGTAGTCGGGTAACAGGCCGTGCGCACCAAGCGGTTCCAAACCTGTTGAAGCAATTGGTTTCACTCCGTGTGTAGCAACAGGGCGCTCGATCTTAGCCGTGTTGGCAGCTCACGTAATAGCAAGGTGCACCGCGCAGTGTTGGCTGTCCGATGTCCGTTGCATTACGATGTAGCAGTGTTACAACATCGGACAAGAAATGCGAAAAAATTGGCCTTAACGTGCACCTTTCGCAAACAATAGAACTTCGTTTCATTTCACTTTGTTGTTGTTGTGTGTTGTGTGCTGGTGGGTCGCCCTTTCGTAACGGGGTGCAGGACGACCGCCGTTACCTATGGCGGCCGCATAGCCCTCCACGCCTCAAGATGAGGAAGACAGAGTACATGACGAGAGGGATAAATTAGCTAGAAAAATCCAAGCGGAAAACCTAGGACCTATAACATGCCACAATGTACATGAGCACGAGGCATCACAGGGCCCGTCTCTTCCACCGAATATGCCAGAAGTGGCTGAGGCCAAGATCTAGCCCGGACCTCCCGGATAAGTCTGTCCTCCCCTCCTGTCCGGAGTTTTTAGATATTGGCAGGAGGTACATATCTATGATAAGATCTAGATTTGGAGTTTGCTTAACATCTCTGTAATGTGTGGCGCATCGGCAACCCGGACCACTGCACTGTGACTGAGGTTGGCGCTAATGACATGGCTGTCGGCTCGCCATTAAGCCTCAATCCTTCCCTCCTAGGACCTCCATTCCGGCCCGTTTTAACCGCAAGACCACCTGGCTCACTACAAATTGGCCAGTTTTTCTCCCTGCATGTACGTGTCGCTTCAGACAATGAAGGCTGCGACTGACGTCACGTTGTAGTAACCCCCCCCCCCCTCCCCACGTCACCCTTTTCTTAGCAGATCATAAATCAAGCGCAAGTAATGAGGATTTCGGGGTTAAAGCGGTAGGGCTGGATGCGGGCGACAGCCATCTTGTTCCAATTAGCCATTGGAGTGGGACTGACTGCTTGCTCTGCACGGCATTGGCCAAAACAAAAAATAAATGAAGGATTTCTAGCCAACCAAGGCATTCATTGATCTTCGACAGCGGGCCTCATTTGATAGATGGCGGATCTAGTGTTTTTTTTTAAACCTATTTTACGACCCACGTGCACTAAATCATTAGGCTTTAATGAAGTAGAAAAACAATGATGCTACTGTACCCAGATACCCACTGTCTTAACAAGCACATTTGATGCATATTTTTTTTCAAATGCCCACGTAGTTTACTATAACGTATTTAAGTACGGCAAATAAAAATCAACCCAAAACCAAAACTGGTATCAAAGAAGCCGCCGAGTTTCCAAAAAGGGTCGGCCTTCGCAGGTAGTGATATCATTCAACCAGTGAAAGTCCGGAAAGGTTGATCCTATTAGGCAAGTTAATTGCACTGGCTAATAGTTCGAAAGTTAAATGAAAACTATAACATTGCTATTAGCGGTAGCAATCTTCAAGTTTTCATTTAACGTCCAAAGTATTATTCGGTGCGATTACATTGGTTAATATAGGATTAACCTCGGCAGTCTTTACCTGGTTGAATGATATCACTACCATCGAAAGCCGACCCTTTTTATAAACTTGGCAGCCTCTTCTATACCAGTTTTGGTTTAGGGTAGATATCACAATTTTCATGGGACTGTGAACGTACAATGAATAGGTCACACCATCTTATCTTCATCTGTACTTTTTTTTTTTCTGGAGGAATTTTAGGAATACACATTTTCACATTGGTAATTTTCCCACTTGCCGTTGCCCCATAAGCCTTTCCATTATCAAAATTGATACGGTTTCGTAGTTTACCGACGTGTTTCAGTAAAATGTAGGTGTATAAACATTTTGGCCTTGGAACGATGGCTCAGCCGCAGGAGCATCTGGTTGGTGATCGGAATTTCACCGGTTCGAGTCCTTATCATGTCATCTCAATAAATGTAAAGCTCGTGGCACACTACTCCGTTCCGTTCCGTCACGTCACGTCGCAGGCCGTCAAATTTCTATTTGGATTAAAAGCATGTAAATTGGAGGAGCCACGTATACAGCTCCGTCTCGTTCCGTGACGATCAGACAGTTGACGGACGGTATTGTTGAGGCAAAATCCTTTCAGCCAAAAACTGATCGCCTTGGAGAAGTGAACGCATGTCAGTCGACGGCCGTCGTCGTCCGTCACGTGCCTGCACCTTCACCTTTTCCCTACTAAATAGGGCAGTGACACGACGTAGTACTATTGTATATAACTCCATGGTGGAGCCAGTAACTGGGTTATCTGCAAGGAGCACTGGAGGGAGAAAGGAAGATCGTCTTTTTGAAGCCAATGCTATTATACTGGTTTTCTTAAGCCTATAACGCGCGATTTTTGTTGTTGGAGAAATCAACGTTCTTTTAAGCCTAAGAAAGCCGCTCTCAAAGCACTGTGTCTTGACTAGAAGTGCCGTTTTTTCCGTTACATTTTAATCTAGTGCACCTTGTAGCTATTACCTCCAAATGGTGTCTCGTAGCCAATATGACGCCACATGACGCTGCTCTATACAGATGAGAACCTATTTCAATTGCCTTCTGGACTAAAATATCCTCCCGCCCGAGCGTAAAGAATTACTTACTAATTTACTACGATTTTCTATTTAATGACCTTCTTATGGTCAGTGTATGCGTTCTCATTTGATAATGCTGCGAAACTATTTATATGGCTGTATACGTTGTAAAATGATAAATATTTTCTTCCAAATAAAAAAATAAAAATAGAATAATCTGCGTTATTAAAGGTACACCCGGCCTGCCTTATAACATTCCGCGTGCCAAATTACAGCCACGCGCAGATCATCATCCGAGCAATTACAGTGCCAAGGTCGGCTGGGGTGGTAGCTGCGTTCCTCGCATAGCTGCTGTCTCGGTTGGCTTTGTGAATAGTACACGATACAGAATCAAGTCAACGTTTGTCTCGTCACAAACCGGAATGATTCTCGTATTTTAAAATCACAATTTAAAATTTTCTAGGCTAGTGTCTTATAATTTTGCTTCGGCGATCTATTGGAATAATTAATTTTAATTTTTACCAAATTAGTCTATTAGATTTTAGATCTCATGGTAATGATTAGAAAATTAGTAGATGTACACACAGAGATGAAACGTCATGATTATTGTACGCGCGCAATGCATCATTTAGTGACGGCTCGTTAGTAAATAAAGTTCCATTATATTCAACAGAAAATCTCCTAGACGCCACATTTTAAAAAGGATTTTTAGCAAGGGAAAGGCTAACGGTAAGGAAATAGACCTTTGGGGCACTACTTGATGTGGAGGATCGAGAAAAATGGCGCTGGGAGGTATATCCCTTTAATACTACAAGCGAGCGAGGTATCACCACAGCGACAGCAATGACACCTGAGAAACATCTCGCAAGCGGCAACTTTTGCAATCCGGTGAAATAAAGCCACCTGAGATAGCTCGCGCCCATCATCTTCTACCAGCCCACCCAGGTACATCAAGAAAAACACTAGTAAATTAGTTCTAAATGCGTTCTGCGCAGTGAGTCACCGTAATGGCAGATTTCATTCCACGGTGTGATATCACGTACGCTGAGTTGAGTTACAGTAATTAATGTGGAAAACAGGATTTCCAAAATCAAAACAAAGCACGTTTAAGGATAAATTAACAAGAAAGAAAAAAAAAGAAAATATCTACGAGCATTAGAAAATCATGTAACCAAATAAGAACAGTTGTCAGTATTAACTCAGAGTGCTAAACAGCTTTGCTAAGCTCACATAGGGTTTCGATCTAATAACAACTTAAACAAATGTTTCTTGTGACGATTTCAGCCATGGAATAAGTTTAATTTCGGTAGACAATGAATAAAAAATTTACTACCCCCACATAGTAATCGCATTTGTGGAGTCTTTTGGTTGGACGATATAAACACAGGATACATAACTAGTACGGTAATACGTCTCAAGACGAGTTGAAAAATGACCACCCTATTTACAAAAAATTAATTGAAGGGTTCTGTAGACGTACAGTTGGCGGACTGGCAGAATACCTAGCTGTTGATAAAGTGAAAAACAGTGGTCACGTTGCTTTTTGAACATAATCATTCTGATAATTTATTTGAAGCTTAATAACAGGATCAATGGTACTAATGTAGGTGCCATACCCCAGCATAAGACTGAATACTATACAATGGAATGGGCCATGGCTAAATAAATCATTTTTAAGGGTGTTGCGTGAAACAATTTCCCAATATAATAAATTTTGCACAGAAGAGCACGGAGCCGAGTAGTAACATAATTAATTTGACACTTCCAGTTAAGCATACAACTGTCCAGAGAAGCATACTCCCAGGAATTTGGCATCATTAACTTAATTAACTGAACAAAAAACGGCTTCGCCGTTTAGAAAAAAGGATTAGAGCTCGTATGCCCATACTCACAGCTGTCAAGGAACACGAATAAAAACGGCTTAGAGTTCACTCGAACGCAACGAACTATAATTTGAACTCCAATTCCAGGTAACAAGGATATGTTTTACTCAGTGGTTATGTCAGAAAGTGAACACTGTTTGTATTTGAAATGTTTAATATTTGTGATGTGCATGCACTTAATTTGAGTATACTAGCTTTTTCAAAATTTGTCTGCGTTTTACATTTTAAGTCTGATTCTTGTGAGTGGCTATATGTGTCTTTTGTGTGTAGGCTGGCATGTGACAATTCTTGTTCCCTGGAATTGGAGTTCAAATTATAGTTCGTTTCTAAATTTTTCTAAACGGCGAAGCCGTTTTTTGTTCAATTAATTTGTTGGCTTTTTTCTCTTCATTTTTATTAGGTACGGTCTGGTCTATCATGTGTACGTTATGTCCACTGTCCATCCAATTTTGTTTGCGAAAAAACGAAACATTAGAAATGCGTATTTCTGTTCAGGTTCTGCCCAAGCTTTTTTTCCATGTTTGTTATTTGATGGCAACACACCAGCGTGTTTGTAGAGTATCAACTGATGGATAGTTGATTCTGCATTGTTGCAAGCAGTTGCAGTATTACGGCAAACAATTCAACTAGCTTCCCAAGCCTGCATTGAAGAAATAAATAAATCGCGGAGTCATATCGGCCGTCCAATTTTGAGGCCTCAAAATTATAGACTTTGCACCAGACGGTTTAAAACTGAAAGATTAAATCGAAAACCAACACCATTTCATTTTGGTTCTCGACAACGATTGACTATATATTAATGGAGCCGCCCGTCAGATTTTATTAGAGGCCTTGGCACACAGCCGTACGCCCCTTCTAACCTAAAAATACACATTTAACTACATCAAGAACTCGACCAACTTAATAGACACAATCACAAACCCACACACCAGCGTGAACACCGTTACGCACAACTCCATAAGAACTCCAAGTTGCCCCAACCCCAACTCCACAACAACTCCAAGGTGCCTCAACTCCAACTCCACACTTTGGTACTCATGGCAAGGCCGCCTTCTCTTTTCTGGAGCCGCCCAGAAGCTACTACGACAATGTTACTTTCCCCGTGCCCGAGCATCGTTGCATCTTGTTCGAGTGAGCTACAGTCCGATCTTGTGCTCCTCGCCTATTGTTTCCCCATTGTTACATGGTGCATCATTGCAACACTTTGACATTGTTAGCCGCTCCTCCGCCTCCGGTCCACTTTTTGAAAATTCTCGTGCGCAAACGAACTCTAATAAACGCTGCCTGCCGGCTGTGCTAATTCATTTTAAAGCAGTTAGGCTACAGTGACTGTTGTTACAACTGGGAGCATCTGTGGAGTGTTTCCCGCCAAGTCTTTCCGAACAGTCAATTGGACAACCGGAAGGAAGAAAGCACATCTAAAAAAATTGTGACTGACGGCACACAAACATTGGAATTCATGAGCGAATTTCGTGAAGATAAATTGCGTTAGCTAATATTTGCCATATGCAGTTTGTAAACAAACCACGAATTGTTTTGGCAGTTTGCGACAGCGGCATTGGCCGGCGTCGTCTAACGCCCACGGTGGGCCGGCTTAAGCTAGGACGATACGTGTTTACCGGGCAAGCATTTTCATGATTAGCACGATTTAAGGAGTTACAGCTGTGATACTTCCGGTTTAGCCGCCATTAACCCTAATACGATTGTGACTTGTCCAATGGATGATGCGGTGAGAAAAGTATTGCTGCGTCGTGTTGAAATTCAAGGCCAATTAAAATATGTCACCATAGCGCCGGTTACGAACCGCGGGAGGTGGCATGTGACGTCACTTCCCGCTTCCAGTGTATGCCTGTGGCCTGGAACGGAAGTAACTTTGTAACCCAGAAAGACGCATATTGACCTTTTATTTTGCCCTACCTGGTATCGTTTGTTCTTTGGATTACATGCCGTCCTTCGGCAGGTTACCTGCCAGTAATAATGAATTTCATGAAATTGCAATTTCAAGGTTGAAACGCAAGGTATACGAAGTAATAACAATAAATCCCGGCAGACAAAGGATTCTCTTGCAAGAACATTTAATAATAAAAACCCTACATTTTCAAGGCGCACTCGCTCTCCCTCTGGCTGCAGCGCGCAACTTCCGCGTATTATTGGCTAATCCCCCAGATCTATTTTTGAACGCAATAATGTCTAATCTTAGAGCAATATACTCACTTCGTTACGGGGAGGAGCATATTCCTATGGTAAGCAACACTCGGTAAGCGTTATACGACGAGGAAACGAGTTTAGAGGGCTAAAGGGAAGAAACAACGTGTTGTTAGCTACGGTGGGTCGTTGGGTCACTCAATAACTATTTTTTTTCTACGCACTCAAAACTTTCGGCACTTTCGGCACTCAACTTCGGCTTTCCAACACCGGATAAGACAAACTATAACCTAGGAAGATATGTGGTAAATTGCGCTCGAGCCAGTGGACATCTTGTTCTGGTGTGTATGTAGAAAAAGGTTGTTGTGTGCCCCAATGAGCCACCGTACGTTGTGATCACGTAGCTTAAAAATGGCCGGCAAGCAAAACTAAGGAGAGCGAGGGAGAGCGAATTTCGTGAGGTAAAAATTGTGTTAGCTAACATTTGCTGCATCCGGTTTGTAATAATACCACGAATTGTTTTGGCAGTTTGCGACAGCGCAATGTTTATTTGCCGGCATCTTTAAACTCCAAATGTGGGGCGGCTTAATCTATGACGATTTATGGTAAACTACGGGCGTTCAAGCTGTGGTACATCTGCTTTGAGACTATGGGATGGCAGCTGCCATTAAACATAGTACGACCAGGGGGTCGTAACTGTATCAGAAACAATGCATTCCAAATCTTTGCAATCATCATTCCTTCCGGCGTTTGGCCAACGCTGGTAATGCCAACATGGCGCTAGCTAACTTCCCGTTCTCGTCTGAATGAGATTCGCCAGAGGCCAATTCTGTAATCTACTTCTTTATTCATTTATTTCATTTACGAAATTATTGTAACACCCTACACAAGAGCATAACAGCAATTCAGGTTAAACCAACAATTTAAAAACAGAGGAAAAATGGCGACGTTTGTGGTGCCCACCGTTCTCGCCTCTGCTCTCGCCTCTGCTCTCGCCTGAACGAGATTCGTGAGATATACACATCCTATAAATTGACATTACTCCCGTGACAGGCAACTGGCAACTTGTCACCAATGTGAAAAATATGTATATCTTAAAAATGATGCAAACATGAATTCATAAAATCAAACAGCTATTGGAAACTTGGTTCAAAGATTTTCCTGTGCTAGGATACATTTTTCAAACAGTATCACAGTGTAGCTGTGCGTGTTTTAACCTAATCATCGGACTTGAGTTTCTCCTACAATACTGAGTTACTGCGACTGCATTTGCTCACCATGTTTAGCCGTAATGGCGGTTGCCATCCCATAATATCAAAGCGGACGCATCACAGATGTCTGCGCGTTAAGCCGTGAAATATCTGCTTGTCCGGTAAAAGCAGTTTACCATACATCGTCCTCGGTACGACTTACGGTCGGAGAAGTAGTTTCGTTGTCGCCATTGAGAACCTAAGTCCGACGAGTAACGCTCGCATGGCTTGTATTAAACTGTAGAACGGTTTTCTAAGTATTTCCCTTTAGATGCAATCGTTTGAACAAATATTCCAATAGCTATAATTAACAGAAGTTTATGTTTGCATAGTTTTTAAGATGTACAGCATTTTCACACTTGTATACAACCTTCCTTTAATATTTGCTTTGCCTTCGTCGCACACCACAGGAGCAATTACGACAGGAACGAGGAATCATGGGATGTGTATCTCACGACTCTCATCAGGCGAGAACAGGAAGTTAAGTGGCCACAGTGGGAGCCGCCATGTTTCTTCTGTTTTTAAAATTGTTCTTATGCTCTTTATGTATATAGGGCGTTACAATAATTTTGTAAATAAAATAAATAAATAGATTGTGGGATTGGCCTCTCGCGAATCTCATTCAAGCGAGAACAGGAAGTTATCTGGCGGCATGTCGGCATTACTAGGTGCCAGCCAAGTGCCGGAAGAAGTCCAGATAGCGAAGGTCTGCAATGCATTGTTTCTAGTACAGTTAATTTGCGACCCCCAGGCCAGAGCTCTACTACAGTACCAGCCGTGTCTTGTACGAAAAAATAGCATACGCGACTAGATTGGACAATATGGCCGCCGAGAGCCCCACTGATGCGATTGATTTGTTCTGTTTTTGCTTTCCGTCAGCCGAGGGCGACACTGACCGTACAAACTGCGAACGTTCTTTCTCTCGCAACACTTTTTGGATACACGAACGTGTCACTGTTTTTTTGCGAGCGCAGAGAATAGCTTAACTGTGGCTGAGTGATAACTTTAAAAACTATTTTAAAATGATTTAGTTATATACAGATAATAGAAAAAATTATTATTTGAAAACCGCCACTAGCTGTCAATAGATGTCGCGAGTCACGACAAAGATGCTTCCTTCTCCAAGCAAAGATGTGATTAGCTTGGCCAATTCCCGAACAGATCGATCTCGAAGAAATGGGCCAGTCGTGGCGGCCATTTTGTCTATCCCACGAATATTGTTGTAGGTCAGGCCGGATAGTTTACTGGCCAAATATTGGCTAAAGTTACGATTGCAGTCTGTACTTCTCACGTCCTTGGTCAAGCGGTGAGCGCTATTTACGCTAGTAACCCTTCTGTGACGTTACGGTGCGACTGTAAGAGTTACTATAGTGTCCGCGGCCTATCTTGAGTTCGCCCCAGAACGAACACAGATAATCGATTGTAGGTTTTCGATAGCAGAGTACCTTGTTGATATCCTAGATGGTTACAAAAACAATGGTGGCCGTCGATTAAAGCCGCTCCCCCCAAGAAGACGTAGCCGCTCATAAAATACCTGCAGGACTCAAGATACGCTGCGCCGACAATACTCCGTTGTCTAATCAGTGGCGGATTTAGGCCTCGAGGGCCTCGAGGGGGGCCTCATATATCACCCAATTTGTGCCCAAATACTCGCCTGTTGCCGGTGAACTATAACGTAAGACATGAGCGAAGCAATGAAAAATAACGTTTGAATTACTATCTTGACCGAAATTTCTAATTTCGTTAGCTCGGTTTCTATCACAGACGGCATTGGTTCGAATACAGAGTATCAGTTGTGTGGGAATCCGTCCCTGTTAGGTAGAAATTATTTGAAGCATTTAGCGTTCATTGTTTCCTACATAACTGCTCGCAGTGTCGTTTCATTTGACTTAATATTGTGCCGATCGTTTTTTTTTCCATACTCCAAAAGTGTTGCTGCGCGAGCTCTTTTAAGTTCTTGTTCCTTTGTAATTCAATTGGTTAGTTACGAACTGCAACGGTATTTAATTTTCCCCATAACTAATGCAAACGGTGAAAGGTCGTGTTCTAAACTAAAACGAATTAAAACTCAAGTGAGTCAACCATGATGCATTATCATATACTGCATTATCACTCATTAGAGGAAGCCCGTGCTATGCACGGGGCCGGTCATGAATTAAGTTTACGGACACATTTCCAGGGACATTTTTCCGGTACTCTTCCCGACGACTTGTCAGATTGATCGATCACTCATGCCTGCCTTCTGTTTGCATGCAGGTAGAATGGGAGAGCGCATTTGGAATGCGGGCGCGAGGAGGGGAGAAGTGATTGTTCGGCCCGACGACTTGTCAGATTAAACATTTATTGAGTTGATCGACCACTCATGCCTGCCTCCTGTTTCCATGCAGGTAGAGTGGGAGAGTGCATTTTCAGTGCTGGAGTGAGGAGGGGAGAAGTGGTTTCCCTTTTACCCTTCCCTTTTGCTTTAGCCTTCCTTTTAGCCTGCCTCCACGATTATAATGTAGATGTCAGTCGAATCGGACATTGTTCATAAACTGGATTTCAGTGACACAAGCGACTACTTTGCGTCATTGAAGTCTCGCAAAAAGAAAATGTCAGATATCTGCATCGTAAATGCCAAAAGTAAACGTCCTTTTGCGTTCAGAATTTTGTGGGGGGGGGGACGAGGGGGTCAGTTTCCGAAACTACCTACACCAATGAGATGCAAATCCGGCACTGGGTTTAATAAAAGAAAACAATTTTTGTTTATACCAATAAACGGTTTAAACCAAGCGACACCGTGGACCCGCCCAATTAGCAGCCGCGTACGCAGTAAGACGACCTCAGTTGGCAAAACTTGCAAATTCTGAACACCGTCCTGGAATACGTGTCTATATAGCCTTATAGCCAGCCACTTTCTGCCTTTATCTTCCAATCTGTGGTTCGTGCACATTTCCAATTGGAAAATGTCAACTGAAACCACGTTCTTCATGTTTGGGCTGATGAGTTTTACGACGGAAACCGCTTAGCGATGCAAAACGATATTCAGAGGCCGTCACAACTGTATTGTCCTGCTCGAGATAACCGCTTCAAAATCGTCACAGCTCTTAATCACGTCATCAAGGCAGCTGGTGGTCGACTTCGGCCACGGCCGGGCCCATTATTCTCCCTGACCTTTTCACTGACCCGCGTTGCCAACATTCCAGCGATGAATGGAGGTGACCCGCATAAAGAAGATCGACCCCTGACATTCGTTAACCTTTATTAATAGGATATAGCTGGAAATAAATGTTGGACACGCATCAGCAGACTGATGCTCAAAAAGAGAGATTCGGAGTGGATTTCGGACATCGCTTGGATGCCATCGTCCGAGAATAGAACAAAATAGGGTTTAATTGCCTTGGCTTTGGATGACACCGATCAGTCAACGGGGCTTTACACACACAAAAAAATATAGCCATTCAACCGGTTTTCAACGTACCGAATTGTGTATAAGTTGCCGAGAAGAAATAAGGGTAACTTACACAAGGTTAAGAGTTAAATGTGAGAGACGACAGTTTCTAACGACCGGTCTTGTAAGAATTCAATCTTAAATTCATTGTAGTGTTTTTTTCCCCTCCAATTTATCTAGAAGCTCGATAGCACTTCGCTCATTTAGTTCACGTTATTGCCCTTCATTGACGTCATATTGCTGGTGTCAGCTATGTATGTTTCTAGTGTTTATCTATAATACGCAGTGTGTGGGATAAGGCTAGTAACTGCTTTGTTGTCTCGGCAAATTAAAGCGATGTTTTCTGGGTACCACTATAGTTTGCAGCCTAACGTCACGGTACGGTATACTCCATGTCGTAACCTAACTTAACCTAACCTGAACATTTAGATGGATTTATTTGATGGCAGTAGCCTGCACACTACAGTAGCACATTTTCTGGTGCTGGGCGTATCTTACAATTTGTATGGCCAATCTGGCTGAAATTTGGTATTCATTTCACATTTGACTCTTAGAGCTACTGTTTACGGGTTATATTTGGGGAGATTTTCCTGCAAAGATTCCAATAATTTGTAATGCAGTTTATGGGAACGCTGAAACCAGCCTGTCTTTGATCAAACCAATGATTGTAACCCTACTTTAATATGCTAGTAACAATGACGACTCACAATGCATCAATTTTTTAGCAACATTGTGGAAGCCAAGGAAGCATCACGAAGATTGTCAATACCATTGATACTCCATGTATTGTTCTGTAGTTTCGGTTGCATGTGAATTGTACCTTATCGCCGTCATAAAAAATGCATAAAAATACATGGCAAACTTTACATTTTCGCAAGAAGCTCACTTAACAATCTGACGAAAACTATATAACCACCAAATGTGTAACAACATGCAACAAACCTGTAACGGCTTACATGTACGGCAACGCACAACTCACGAGGCATACACTTCACAGTGCACTTTGCCTCTAACATGGCTGCCTGCCAACTTCCAATTACTGCTTAGTCAGGAATTGGGCAGGTGCCAACAGCCAGGTGTCAACAAGGGTCCACTGCACACCCAGTTGGAACCGGATTACACCAGTTCGCCAGTAGCCTAAGGCAAGAGCCCATTGTTCTCACAAGTATGAAAATGCTGTGATTGAAGGGCTCGGTTTAGTTGGTGTTGGGGATCAAACTGAAAGGTTAGATCCCTGGAGCAGGGTCACTCAGAAGGATAAATTCTGGCTGATGCCTAATATGTAATGTTATGCGTATAGTCCCCTAGCTATACCGTAAGAAGTAAATTGCAATTGTGCCTTGTCTTGAAACTAATCATCTTCTTCCTTAGCATCCTTACAAATCCTAATGGGGCCCAACAAGATTTCATCATTGAAAACAATGCCACCAAAGACAAAATTACTTGCCACAAGTTGCCTGTCCCAACCCTGATCACTAACTTAACTGACACTAAACTAAATGTGGGTTATGCCACATAGCACTATCATAAAATTAACTCTTAGAATTTATACAAGGTGTTTATACCTTTAGATAGATAGCGTTAACGCACCATGATTGTACCCGTAATCCTGTTTTCCACTATCCTCTAACAGAGATAATAAAAGGGTTTAGCGCCATGGACGGATGCTGCACAATCTTCTACGGCCAGACTGATTGTCTCTCATTTCCCTCCCCTTATCGGGGGAACCTCGGCTACATCACAATGGCGACGAGGGTGGGATTACTTGGTGATGTGTATTTAACCTACACACTTTTGTTGCCCTAAATGGCATCTCACCCTAACCTAAGGAAAGGAACATTGGTGTTGACGGCAGGTAACAAGCAACTTTAATGAGGCATCAACATGGCTTTATATAAGCTACACAACAGCACATGGGCAAGCACCAATTGGTCATAATATAATGGGTAACTGCAAGGCACTCTACAAGGAACGAATCAGATTATTACATCATACGTACCAGACATAGTTAGTAACCAAGTGTGTGCAGACAAGGTGCACATATACAGCCGCTCCCTATACAGACCACTTGGGTCGCAAACATGGTGGCCGCTATCCTGGCACTGATATCACTACTTTTAGTGACGAAAGTCGTTAGATCCTTAAGCTTTACTGGTAACCGATCATTGCTAGTTTCTGTTATAGACCCCATGTTTTATTTTAGACATCTATTCGTGGGTCGCACCACGAAAAGGACATCTAAAAGGAGAAGGGGGGGAGGGAGGGAGGGGAAGAGCCCCCTTCCTTTTTTTTGGGTATCCTTTTCGTGGGTAAATTTATGAAGAAATATACCAAATAAAACAAAGGCTGTTTGTGAATTGCAATAAATAGTGATTCCAGGGTGTCAGTACGGACCGATCATTACCAGTTTTCGTTTTAGACTTCTATTTTTTAGACATCTATTCGTTGGGCGCCCCCACGAAAAAGGCTTTCAAAAAGAAAAGGTGGTGCTGGTGGTGGTGGGGGGAGGGAGCCCTTTTCTTTTGGGATGCCCTTTTCGTGGGTAAATTTCTTAAGAAAAAGACAATAAAAGAAAGGCTGTTCGAGAATTGCAATACATACTGATTTCAAGGTTTCAGTACGGACCGTGATCGTTACCAATTTTTGTTTTAGACTTCAGTTTTTTTTAGACATCTGAATGCACGGTCGGAAAAGAAGTGCTGGTCTTTATTTCCATCTTCCATTGCAAATGTTGCATTTTGCCCTTTGCTCTTTGCTCATTTTCCGCACTACCCCCCCCCCCCCCCCAGGGTTGCCCGAGGTCCTTCCACATAAAAATATCGAAATTATCGACCTTTCCATCGTAAAAATATCGACCGAATATCGACCGAATATCTACTGAATAGGACCTCGTCACACATACACGAACTGAAAAAATGAAAAACTGCAAATGCAAACAACAGTCACCAAGAAACGTGATAACGTTAGGTCTACGGTTATCAAAAAAAAAAATAACAATTGTTACGGCTGATTCCTCCCCCTTCCAAATAAAGTTACCTGGCTCGTTAAAATTAAAAGTTTCGATTTTTTTATCACAGCTTCTGATTACAGGGAACGAAATCCCCCCCCCCCCCGCCCAAAAAAAAAAAAAACCTCTTGCCACAATGGTACCTACGGTAGCAGTATAGCGAAAAGGCGAGCTCCATTCATCCTGTAGAGCAACTCAGAATTCGTTTTTCAAAGTGAAACCGGAAGTTCACGTTTTATAACTGCTTTCGCGTAAGAGACCATGACAAATCGCCAATATTAAAAAAAATACGGTCAATTGTATTATATTTATTTCAATACTTATTTTTATCGACTTTTATCGACATAACAGAACTTTATCGACTTTCAACAACTTAGAAAAAAAATAACGACCAATTCGATAATTATCGACCAACTGGTAAGCCTGTACTCCCCCCCCCCCTTTCCCCCGCCCCTTCTTTTCCCTTGAAAGTCTGCGGGCTGCATAACATGTACAATACCTGTAGTGCGTGCTATCTTGCTCGCAT
>JAHWFP010174684.1:0-12477 GCA_023313725.1 Lithobius niger
TAAAGAGGAACACTGCTGAAAATCCCTCTCGCTCCCTATTTTCCCAGACCTCAAAAGCTATCTGTCCATGAGCCCTAAGGAGCAGAATCCCTCCGCCGCCATTTATCAGAGTTTGAACTTTTGATTGATTTGGACTTCGCCGGATTGTAAGGGAGCTTGTCTCTTGCGTCCAGTGTTGAGCAAGGGCACATCTTTCATAAGATCCACCCTTGCTCATCCCTTCTTGGGCCTTTAGTTGCTAGAAGGGCTTTTAATTTAATATTAAGGGATTTTAGCGGAATTTCAAGAGGGAGTATTTAACCCTAAATAACAGAATTAAAACAGTTCGGACCAAGAATCTTGGATGGATTCCCTTCCTTTGCTTAGTGAATACTTTCATGTGCAGCTGTTATTAAGATTGTTGCATTAGCGTCAGCCGGTACGATTATTGTAGCGCACGTCTGTTTATCTTCGTAAGGCCTTACAATTATAATTTATGAGAGATTTACAACAACCCTGCTTAGTGCACTCAACCATAGTGCTTAGTGCTTGAGACGAGCTTGAGAGACCAAAGTATTCTTTATTCAATTCCATTTATAAACCATATTGTTGTCATGTAATAATAATTATTTTAATGTTGCTTATAACAGCATGATTGAGGTATTTTGTTCCCTATAGGTCATATTCGAAAGCGAGCAGACTGGGGAGTATGAATTTTATGAACTGAACTACAAGACTTACAAAGCAGGTCCAATCGGGACATTGCAATTCTCTATTCCACAGCGGTCGAAAGCTGGACAGGTGGTGACTTTAAAAAATCCGCTTTCCGATGATACAGTTTTTATTGGTACAAGCTCACTAAATGAAATTACCGTGCCTCATAATACCAATATTAAGCCGCATTCCGAGGTAAAAAAAAAATTCCGTTTTAGCACGATTTATTGATGAGTGAATGCTTAGCCGTTTGTTGTTTGTTTTGAGAATTAACAGAAGTGTCTTGGTTATCCCGGTTGGGAGCGATATCTATTTTATATTTCAACCAAATTTATTTTTTGTGGCATTATGACGGTTAATCCACTCAAAATCTATTGTTTGATGGATCTCACTGTTTGTAATGAAGAAGAAGAAAAATAGTGTGACTGGGAGTTTTACTTTATTATAATTGGTAACTTCGTAATACAGTCTAGAACTTATAAATGTCTATTATGTATGTACTATTATTATGTAAGTATTTATGTATGTATTTTCTTTGTGCTGACAAAATATACATTACCTGCAATTTCTAGCATTTCCTCTAGTAATGCTTTCTTCTCCTGGAGAAGAACTCGTTGGCTTCCCTGCCATCTCAGTAGCTTTTCATCTACGCATGCGTGATGCAGTCCTCCTACAAAAGCGCAGGGATCAGACCTGGTTGCATGTTTCTTCTCTAGGCGGCCACGCAACCTGGTGGTTCTTCAGCATGACCGCACTGAGGTCTCCGGACTGCGTGTTCACCTCTGGTCTTTTTTTCGAGTGTCATATACGAGGCTTCGGCAAGCTTGCGACTTCTTCTCGTTCGTCGTAACCATGCTGACTGGACATCATAAACTTTCCAATGGTCATTGCTGTGTCCGATTCGTCCTCGTGCTAACCCGCACGTTCACCTGCACAGTTCCTGTTTCCAGACATGTAAGCCCGACCCCTTCACCGCCTGCGGCCTCAGGTGACCACTTCGCACCTTCTTCCGTTTGATGTCCCAGCTGGTTCCAGATGCCTCGCAGTTATCCAACCACACTACGCCGTTGGTGACAAGGCATGTGCCTTCCTGTTCATCACAGCACAGACCCCCTTCTGCGACCCTCAGCAGATCAATCATCCGCCATGGATTTCTCAAGCAACACCGCGCAGGCACATTGGTCATCCATCTTCCGTTCTCAGTCCGTGGTCGCTGTTACAACTTCCCTTGTCCTTCTTCACCGGGACGACCTTTCTGGATAGCCAGACTCGGCACCTTCTTGACAGCATCTTACCGGCGTTGCAGAGATTCGTTGTCAGGCTCAGACTCGTCCTCTGTTAGGACCAGAATCCTTTCGGGGCATGCTTCTTTCGTCTGTTTCTTACCTCCCAGGGACGCTACCTTTGTAAATCTCTCGTAAATCCTAATTGTATGGCCTTACGGAGGTACGGTATAATAATCGTACCGGTCGGTCCTAATACAACAATCTTAACAACAGCACATAAAAGTTTTCACTGAGCAAAAGAAGGGAAAATCGGGAGAGAGATAGTCACCAGTGTGGCTCTATTTATGGGGGAACCTGCATCCTATTCTATGTTTAGCAGGGGTTGTGCAATTCGATGTAGTAGTTTAGAAGAGAGCTGATTGGCTCTGAGTCGGACCAATGATGTGTACTTAGTATCAGGTTAGGACCACATCTGGCAGCAATTAAAGTGCATGAGACTGAAGCCAAGTGCACTGAGCTATAAGAGGTAATGCCGTCTGCTAAGCTAAAGCTTATGTTAAATAATAATAAGAAACGGACGTTGTAAAAGACTGTTGCAGTTAATAAGTTAATTCCAAAAAGCAGAAAGCGATGCTAAATGTGCTAATTCAAATATATTGACACCTTCGTTTTCCGGTCATTGTTCGCCTGCGCCTCTCTTTGCTGCGGCACTAGGCTACCTTCGCCGTTCCCTGTGTTTCTTGCATTGGCGTCCGCTCCCGCACCTCGGTCGCCTTCACTGCCCGGTTTGGCTCCCTGGACGCCTCCTGACTTACCATGCCTCTTTTGTTTGGCAGTGACCAACCTACCCAACCCACCCATGGTCGCCCCGGACCATTTCCAACACTCTGGCCGAGGTCCCATGCATTTCCCGCCTGCCGGGTTCTTGCTTTCCTCTTCGTCTCGCCTTTCCCAAGCTTTCATCTGGCAACCGGCAGTAGCTCTCATCTCTCAATTCTGAAATCGGTCAATTCAGAAATCTTCAAAGCGAGCTAAGGATCGTCTCCTTCGTGATGCACAACAAGCTACCTCTGTGGGAAAACTATTCTCCAAAATGTCCACTAAATGACCTCAGACATGTATTAAGAAGAAAAGTGTTCCATTGTCGGCTGGTTCGTCTTCTCGTTATTCGCCGTCCATCAAGCAAACGTCATCTCCATCCCAAACAGCTATCACCAAACAAGTGTACTACCGCTTCTGCAATGCCGACCCTTCCGAGCGATCGTCGCCTCCCAAGGTACCCTCAGCCTCGCTTCTTTCCACGTCAACGCTAGAATCTGAAGTGGACATCGGGTCACATTCGCAATTACGTCGCCTTTGAAACCAGAATCAGTTCCTGTCCCGCGTCTTCTGTAACCGATAGCGTGCCTCCGGACAATGAACGACCGCTTTCTGCTTTACTTGCCACTTCCAGAAACGAGTGTCCAACTTTCGTCCTCCCGACCCAACATCAGTGCCGCTCACTAGCCGTCTTCCGGGTGCAATGTTAAATGCTGCCTAAGGACATTTCCTTTTGGCCGTGTCAGTATGGGGTCAGTGGTAGGACCTCGGCCTTTGGTTTCAGAGGCAACGTAAATAGGTTTGTATCTTGTTGAGCCTTTGGCGTTTTCATCCTTCATCCTTCGTCCGGGACCTGTGCCGTGTTTTCTTCAGCAATGTCTCTATGGATTGCCATACTTCGTGGCTTAGACCTATCTCCAGAAGACCTTGCTCATCTAGACCTCAACATCGCCTCTCTTTTGACAGCAGCCGCTTGGAATTTTTACGAAATATGAAACTCTTTGTGCGGTTAGCGCCAACTTTTCTTCCTAGGCTGCTCTCCTCCGCACAGCGAGCACTGCACTTGTGTTGGAGACCTCTCGCCTTTGTCAACGGTTTTTTTTAACAGAAAGCTAGGTTGACCTTAATCAACTCCAAAATCCGCTGGCTATCTCCGTTGACAGCCAGTACACCTTGGTGCCTTTGGCATTGTTCTCACTCAGACTCGTCGAGCCTCATACGGTCGCTGACCTCCCACAACCCACAATGGTCATTCAATTGCACTCCAACCTCAAGATCCTCACCATAATGGAAAGGGAAATCGATTGTTTCCATGTGCTACGAAATCAACACCTGATGTTGTAACCATACAAAAAGCAGAAGCTTCCTCTTCTAAAGCGAACCCTTCACCTTCTGATACTGCAACGACAGTAGCCGATCCTGCGCCCGTCGAAAATCTTACAACTTCCTGGGACTCGGCTTCCGCCACTCCTCCCTTTCAAGGCATAAGCGCATACTCGGTTTGGCAGTTCGGCGACGCTCCACGATTCGTTTCCGTCTTCCCCGGAATTTCGCACTACTCTAACCATTCCACACGTCAACTACCTTGTGCTCCATGTCAAGCAAAGGCTAACGGCATTGCTTTAGGCTTCCGTGCACTGCAGTAATTCCTTCGTTTATTCACTGCCACTTCGTAACTTGCGCTGAGGAACCGGAATGGGTTCCATCCCCACAACAAAATTTTTTTACCTCAATCACCTGCAGTCCTGTCATTCGTTTTCTTCGTCACATTCTTGGGCCCAGTACAATAACTACATGTTTCTCCAAAATTTTTCCGTTTCCCCAGTTTTACACACCTATCGACTTTTCTCTGTTACTCACCAGTCCCACTTTCCTCTTGCAATGAAAACAAAGACAGACAAGAAGTGCGCGCTACCCTTTCCTCTTCGAACCTGTTTTTCCTCGATGGACTCCCAGGATTTCCTTTTTTGCTTCTGATCAGAGGTTCCGGTTCCTCAGAACTTTCTGTACTAAATTTATTCTGCCTTCGTGTGATTACTCAACCCAGACTATTGCAAAAAAAAAAAAAAAAAGACGAGAGAACTGCTGGTTATGTTCCGTGCAAAATTCCTCTGACAGATAGTCTCCTCTGTACACTCTGTCGCGACCAGCGGACGTTCGTTTAGTTTTTTATCATCAGCCTGCCTTCACCTGATGCAACTTGCCTTGCAACCCTCAAATGCTCAGGTGTCCATGCGTCCACCTTGTTCCACAAATTCCTGGATCTCCGTTTCCTTCTTCCAATCACAGACGACTATACCATCTCGCCCTCTGCTACCTACCTTCATTGCCACCAGTGCTCTCGTCCTTGCCACAGCGTTCCCTTCGTCTTCAGTTTCCAGTGCACCACATCTACATTCTTCACTGGCCATGCCAAGTAGATTGCGTTCATCCAACCAGTCTTCCAGTCTTCTAGAAACATCGTCGCTTCTCAACCACTTGAAGGTAAATCAGCTTTGTTTTTATTATGGCTGTTTGTCCTTCGTCCTCTGAACCTGTAAGCATTCCCACTGGTCTCCGGACCCACACTTCTCCTTCTCTCAGTGGTCGTCATGTCCTCGGGGACAGTGACCGTGTTATAGCCTCTTCCTCCCCTCAAAAATTATAATAATGGGCGGAAGGGGGGGGGGGAAGGTGGAAAAGGAAGGCGTCACCGACCGTCGAAAACAAGAGGATTTGGAACAACGGACGATGCCTTCCTTATAATACTACAAGGGAACCTTGTTCACTGCACTTCTCTTATTCCCTCCTTCACTTCAGGTTCTTAGAGCCCTTTGATTCTGGGGCTGCCAGCTCGTAGCTAGGACACCTGTTACTGTAGCCGACGAGATCTACTGCAATGCTAGAAATTGCTGGTAATACATATTTTCGTCGGCATATAGAAACATCAAAATAACAGGGGCACCTGGTCGATTTTGGTTTCTATAGCCTAACCGAAAATGTACGTTACCTGCACCCACCCTGCCTACCCTCCCGAGTTACCATAGTAACAATTGAGAGGTAAGAAAGTTGAAACCAGGTCTGGTCCATGCACTTTTATAGGAGGACTGGATCACGCATGCGCAGATAAGCTACTGAGCTGGCAGGGAAGCCAACTAGTTCGTATGCAGGGGAATAAAGCATTACTAGAGGGAAAGCTAAAAATTGCAGGTAATGATATTTTCGGTTGGGCAATAGAAACCAAAATTGACCAGGTGCCCCTGTTATTTTTATGTTTTTTGTACTCAGTTTTTGTAAACTGGTCAACATGGAGGAGAGATTAGCCACGTGCTTCATGCCGTTCGCTCTTAATCTGGAGATGCTGCCGCAGTAGCCACTGACCTAGCATGCAGTCAGGTTGTAGGAAGCCAATGTGCAAACCTGCCTATCGCCAGTCATTGATTTTGGATCCTGAGCATTTTTCTTGGACGAATTGGATGAGGACCCTCAAGGATTTTAATAGGAAATCCTGAATTCATCACGAATTCACTACTGAACGAAATTCTACCCATAATTAGTTCGCAAAATGAAAATATTCCAGTTCCCAAAGGTCTCCTAGGAAAAAAAAAGTATCAGCAAAGCCTTCCAGGATCAAAAGTGATCCAAGTCGTCAGAAAAAAAACTGTTAGATGGTTGCGTATTCCACAACAAGCGCTGCTACGCTAGCTGAAACTCGGAAGGCAGTGGCGTAGTTACGTTAGATGGGACCAGTGGCAAATTAGTCCTTGGAGGCCCCTTCCTTAATACAGGGTCCACAAAAAAAACACCCAACTTTTCTAGTTAGCACCTCTCAAAACCAGGAGAGGACAAATCAAATCTATTCAAACGGGAAGATTTCTGTCCTCTCCTGGTTCTGAGGGGTGCTAACTAGTAAGATTGGACTTAGAAAATGTTGGGTCATCAGTTTTTTGTGGACCACCCTGTATACAGGATGGCCCATAAAAAACGCATGAGCTGAAAATTTCCAAGTCCATACTTTTTTTTTTAGTTATAGTGAAAATGTAGGGACCACTTTTTAGTATTCCAGTTAAGTGGTCACTATTTTCACTTTTATTGGTGCATTCTTTATGGGCCACACATTTCTTTAATGATAGGGAGATGGATGGAAGGGACCACTCAAAATTCATTTTTAAAATGCAGTTTATATCAAATTATGTAACTAGTGTACTACAAAAGAGGCTTTTTTGAAATATAAGTAACTGTCTTTTTTTGGGGGGGGCCCCCTGAGTCTGGGGGCCGGTGGCATTCTGCCACCCTTGCCATTCTGTAGCTACGCCACTGTCGGAAGGCCCTCAACAGACGCCTGAGGCCTGACACTAGATGCCCCTAACCAGTAGCTATAGGCTTGAAGCCCGCAGTTCATCGCGGATGGAAATTCTACAATCCGCGGATGCCAGACAGCTAGCACCAGAAGCCAGCTGACAGTCAACAGACACAGGCACTAAACGCAGGCACTAAACGTTTGACGTCGATGGCAGAAGCCAGACATACAAGCCAGACATCATCCGACAAAACATACTCGACGTTTCCCTATTAATGAAATTCATCACCGTTACAAATCTGATCGTCACCGATACAAATCATACTAACAAATTCTAAAACGGACTTCTAGAGATCGATCACCACAATATTATTCATGAGACCAGCATCACTCAACTCCGTCAAGACGGAGGGACCATAATCAAAGACACTGTTGTCAGAAGACAGATGCAGTTACAGAAACGAAGATGCCAGTCACCAGTTTACGAGAACAGGTCCAAGATGCAGTTGCCATCACCCTTAGAGATTGCCACATAGCACTCTCTTTGTACTTAATCGAGATATTATGATCACTTCAAGCATCAGTATTCAAATGAGCTTTGGTGTAGTAGAGATCGACATAGAGACCGTTGATCATCTAAGCAGGAGAAAGACGACAGAAATTCCTAATCTAGGTCTGCTGGAGATCGAGGATAGGAACCCAGTTATTCTCAAAGACTTCAAGAACATTGTGAAGATGGTGGGTTGTTATCTCTCGGCAAACTTCTGCAAAGATAGACCATTACAGTCGCTGGATAATCCGGACGACCCTCCAAAACTGACTTTAGCTAACATGGAAGATGTCCCGCCGACCCCTCGGCTTACTCCTTCAATCGAACGCTATGGGTGCCAGTGGAGTTTTGCTTGATGGAATAGGATCTTCCATGGAACCATCGCAGTAAGCGGGACTATTTTTTAAGATGAGGGAATTTCTCAACTCCAGAAGCAAAAATTTGTTCACCTACAAAGAAGTTAAAGTACTCCCAGAAGAGGCATTACTGGAATTCGACTCCTATTTGCCAAGACAAACAGTAATTCGTATCCCAACAAGACAGTTTGACTCAGAGGAAAGAATTCTTCACCTTGGACTGTGAGCAATTTCTCATGCAGACTTGATAATCAGCATCAGCAGCTGCATTGCGGTCATTCCTTCAATTTGCCTTATGCTGAGGAAGCCAGTGATCACATCGTGAGCAGCGCTTCCTCCTATGTTGCCTCCTCGCTGCGGCCGATGTCCCTAAGCAACGAGCTTCCTTCTATATTCTGGACAGGAGAAGGAGGACGCGCAGTGTCCACACCAAACGTTGTAAAGCCATGCAACCAGCTAGAATTCCCAATCGGGGGAAGAAACCCGACAGCCAAGTACCAAAATGACGCAATGGATTGGGGAGTAAGCTTCGTAACAAACTCCTGGGGCACCCAACATCCCCAAGGACAAGCTGTTCAATGGACAACTTCTGGAAACTGCACCGAAATTGAAGGACAAGAATACACCGTCAGTGAAGAAAGATAATGGCTTATCGTAAACAGAAAGGAACATACATGGGAAAGCTGTTCACTCAGACGACCTTTAAAGAGCCCCATCAGTCAGACCACAGCAGGGCAGGGAGAGCAGCTAATATAGGTTCCATAGGAAGACGAGAAAGTAAAACAGATCGGATCAAGAATTCCAAGGAACGTCCCCCTCCTCCCCTCAAACTGGAGAGGGCGAGAGGCCAGAGGAAGAGTGGGCCATCCATGATAAGGGAAGCCTTCTAGCGTGCTCCCCTTCACCGACAATTGATGGGGGGCATATTTGATGCTTACCCAGCCAAAGCCATGAAGCCAGACAATTGATGGGTATGCTACAATTCAACCTCAAGGAGTGGGAAATGGTTGCATATAACACTTGCTTGCCATCCATTATAAAGCAACGATACAAACCTCCGTTCAGGTCTATTCCAAAACTTTTAAGAGCAGTGGAATGCTGAATTCCCAGGAATGCTGAGCACTATTCAGTGCCCAGCAATAGGTCTTGTTTCCTCTGCCTCCAGCGGAACCAGAATTGCTAGTGAGAAAAGAAGCCGTTCAACTCTTCCCAGAGCAAACCCCAAGGTTCTGTACCTCTGCCTGGGTCACCCCCAAGAAGGGAGGGAGATGCAGTTGACTTTCAACCTGTGACTTCTCAACTCATTCATCCAAAAAGACCATTTCAAGATTGAGACGTTGGCCTCAATTACAGAATCCCTTAGCAAAGGCAAGTTCACAACGCCAGTATACTTGGAGGATGCTTGCTTCCACAGTCCGCTCCATCCATCTGTCTTCAAATGCTTATGGTTTGTGGTGATGGGAAAAACTTATTTCATTGTTCTACTATTCGGGCTGTGTGTGGCCCCTCCTGTATTACATCGGTGCTCAGACTTGTCTTAGTACACCTGTACCACAGGAGAATGAAAACACATGCCTACTTGAACAACTAGATCATTCACAGGCTTTGCAGAAAAGAAACAGGAGCACTCTTCAGCTACTGGACCTGGTGATAGATACACAGAAATCAAGATTGTCCCCAGAACAGAACACCTCCTGGGAGCAACCGTCCAAGTAGTAAGAGTTTCGAGTGCGTCCCTCAGATAACAGGATCTCAATCCTCTTGTCAGGCGCTGGCCAACCAGGAGTCAACTTCAGCAAGGGACCTCAGCGTGGTTGTATGGCAAGTGGACTCGATGGCAATCCTGAAACCAATGGGAACTCGGCGAGCCAAGTGTTTCTGCTCGTTGCGTAAGGATTTCTGGACCAGCGAAATTGTGTGGGAAGATAACATCCCACCCCCAATACCTACCCATACTAGAATTGCAATGATGGAGCAAGGAACGAGATCTGACTACGGGAGTATTTGTTCATGCAGCCACTCCCTCACACACACTGTTCACAGAAGCATTGCTGCAAGGGTGGGGATCCCACATGGGGAGCAGAGAACTAAATGGAACTAGGACTGAGGAGGAAGCCTATTTACACATAAAAACTTGGAGCTTTGGGCTGCACTGATTGCCTACATCAGTCGGTCCGTTATTGGGATGTCAGTGACAACAAACCACCACTGTGGGACCCTTTGTGATCTCCAGAAGCACAATACCAGTCAATTGGCCTCAGTACTTGACAAGTGGCGGTTTGGGGAAAGGGTTGATCATGATGGAATTCCTAGATCCTTGACTCGAGTTCCTCTTCCTATTGGACGAATTCAGCATTAAATAAAGGATTCGGATTGCAGTGAAAATGGGATTTTAAAGCTAAATGTTGTTTTTACTTGTCCTAAAATGCTTAGCTTTATACGAACCCTCCTACGAGCCCCACTCTTCACCAAACTAACTAGAATTCTCAAGTGAAAAGCGACTAACGACCAAGTGGTGATGCATTCTTCGACACCAGAAGCACCTCCCAGTGAGAGTTGAGAACGTAGCACGAAATTCGAACTGATGAGTAATGGACAGAAAGAGCATAATTAGACGAAACAGCAATATGTACCTTAAAGATAAGCATTTTAGGATAAGTAAAAACTAATTTTAGCTGAATCCATTTTGTGAGCCAAACAGCTTTAAAATCAGAATAGCCACAGAATGGCTTAAGCTTTATTATTTATTTCATCCTAATCTTCAGAATGCATATAGTAAAAATACATTAATAAGGGACGGTGCAGCTGTAGACAAGATAAACATGCAAGCAAGGCTGTAGGACAGAAGCTAGTTAATGAGATTCCACCACTCTGACGAACACTCGTTGTTCGAGGAGCAGTGCCTGTCAATATGTCAACATCTCCGATAATTAAAATATCGGTATCTGCATCGGTAACCATACTGATAGACAACGCGATACTGCCATCGTTATCACATTAACTTATTAACAGCAATAGTTAGTTACAATGTCCATTTCTTATTATTATTTATTAAAGCGTAACTTTAGCGTAGCAGACAACACTCACTCTTAATAGCTCAGTGCACTTGGCTTCAGCCTTGTGCACTTTAATTGCTGCTAGATGCGGTAATATCCATATGCTCAATAGAACTCGGTGGTCCCACTCAAGAGCCAATCAGCTCTTCCTTCACCCAAAGCATCCAATTGCACTACACCTGCTATACAATAGCATAGGAGGAAATACTGACGAAAATCTCTAAAAACATTGTAAGTGTCTTCTTTGTGAAATTGAGCGGATATGGAGGAAATAAGCCAACTGATGAAAATCCCTCTCTCTCCCGACTTTCCCGGACCTCAGAAGCCACCAGTCTATGAGCTCTCAGGAGCAGAACCCCGCCGCAATTTATCGAAGTTAAGTGAACTTTACGACTTGGACTTATCTTGGTTTAGATTCACCTTCGCTTATTATTCCCCTTGGTCCTTAGTTAATAGGAGCTTTTAAATTAATGTTAAGGAATTTTAACGGGATTTAAAGAGGGAGAATGTAACCCTAAATAGCAGAATTAAAACAGTTTGGACCAATACTTCTTGTGTTGACTCCCTTCTTTGCTCAGTTGATACTTTATGTGCTGTTGTTGAGATTATTGTACGATTGTCGAACCGTACGTCTGTTTATCTTCGTAAGGACTTACAATTAGCAATTACGAGAGATTTTCAAATAATGCTCTGAATAAGAGGGTTGTTGGATGCATATGCCCTGCAAAGGAAAGAATAAATATGCAGCCATTGCTGTGCCCGGAAGGACGTCACCCTTAGGGAGGCAAAGATCCAGTTGCACTACTCCCAAGTCGAAGGTCGAGCATGAATCCAAGGGTGTTCAGGGTGTCCTGAGACTGTTCAGGCTACGCTTGGAGAAGTCGAACCACAGACAAATACCATCAATTTGGATCATGGTTGCCACCACCGATATAAAGTCGGTATTTTTTTAACCATGCCATGGCTGTACATCAATGAATTTTTTTTTACTACTTGTACGTTTTCATGGTAGTCTTAAGTCAACTTTTTTGTGGATTTGTATTGTTGTTTCAGGTCCTAATACCAATAGAATTTTTCCCCATGAAAGTGGGAGAGCTTCGTGGAACACTAGATTTTTTTTCAATTGACCTTGGGTTTTACCAATGGAAGTTGGAAGCCGTGTGTACGCCGCCAGCTCCTGAACAGACCACGTATATTACAACATACTTCGGAACAGCAAATACCTTCCAAGCTCACTTCCCAAATCCATATCCTCTACTTAAACTTGATGTTGTTGCAAAGGTAATGAAGTAATTTATGTTTGGCAAGCTAAGGCTTTGTGGTAATTTTGTTATATCATGGTTGCTCGAGGTGAAACAACAAGTTCCACCAGATGCTAATATATTGTTAATATATGGGCAAGGACGTCTGGTGAATTGTTCAAGTTGTATTTTATTTTTAACATACTGTAGCCAGGCCCGTATTTCGTACTCACTCTCTTAACTTGGATGTGATTATC
>JAHWFP010174684.1:12487-63590 GCA_023313725.1 Lithobius niger
GCAACTACTCAAAAGAACAGTTCGCCAATTGATTGCATTACATGATTGGTTTAGAAGTATTGTAGCGTTTAGTAAAATAAATTAACATTTATAAGGGTAGTGAGTTTTAAATTTAAAAGAAAGGAAATGTTAAGTCTGTACCTGGCAACGTATGTGTAGGTGGCGCTTTGGGTGTGACCCTTTTAAATGGCCCCGGAGTGTAGGAGTAAAAATTAACAAATACGAACTGTACGACGGAGTAGGTGCTTGTAACCTCGCCGGTCGCCTGGTGTAACTTGATCTTCTTACTATTACTTTTGGGTACTTTTTGTTTCAAACAAGCACAACAGCTACAGTCCCGGCGTAGGGAATGGAGCTACACATGTCCTAATATTGTAGGCTAACTGTAATAATAAGCGGTAACGCTGCCACCAAGGTGGGAAAATTAGGCTAGCTAAGCTAAGTTTAAGAGAATTGTCTTAATTTCTTACTTCTAGCGAACGACGGACGAATAAACCAACTGGGTTTTAAACTCCTGGTTTTATTTTTAAACAAACATGTAAAAAATACAAATCGCACTTTATATTTACATTTGGTAAATCTTCACCTAGTTTAGGTTATAAATGACACGGGGGGAATTTACATTAAATTCGACACTAGAACTTGGATTAGTTCAAATAAAAACAATTTCAAATAGAAACAGTGATTTTCTTAGGCACAAGGGGATTTCGCAAAAGAGCCCTCTAAATTACGAACAGCCTCGGCTGTCTAGTAATAGTAGACCTGTTTTACAGTTATTTTTCTAAGTGTATACGCTAAGCATTAAACCTCCTAGAGTTGCTATTGACAAGTCAACCTCTTAAATTATAGAAGCCGCGGCTACATATAAAGTTGATCCGAGCGTTTAATCTAAGCAACCTTCCACGAAGATCAAACCGTCCTTTGTTTACAATAAACTGCGTTTAAAGAAACACGAAAAAAAAAATAAAGCTGGTTTTTAGTAAGGGACCGTGAACCCTCAAATTACGGCCGCCAATGTCCGAAATGCCGTTTGGCTTGACGCACCATAAATTTACCTTCTAAAGCTACGAGGTTAAGTTAAGTTTAAACTATAAATTTTGAATGGAGTTTCCAAAAAATAAACTTTTAAAGCTAAACTAAGTACGATACGAACCACTACTTTTGCCCGGCATGGCAACAATCGGACCGGCGTAGTGATCTCTAGCTTTGAGAATCCTTAAGCTGTGCTAACGAGTGTCTCTGGGTTTGGGGTTATATACTCATTACCGGAAGTCGGCGCGGACGCCGAGGATAGCTGCGGAGGGGACGTGCGGGGAAGAGGAGGCGGACATTTTGGAGGAGGAGAGACTGACCTAGATCGGCCGAGCTGTCACTACCGGAAGTTGGAGTGGCAGCGCGGACGACCGGGGTAGCTTGTGCGCTCTGACTGGATGACGGAATTGAAGTAGTATTTTGGTTGGATGGATTCGAATTGACAAAGGGAATTGCCGACTTGGAAACTTAGAGGCCTGGCTTTGAATGTGCAAGTGAGTTTTCAACTCATAACAACGTGATTTTTAGGCCTATTAAATAAACTACGATGTTAAGCATCGCAACTATTGAAGGAGGGGGGTGGGGGAAACGAAGTGTTTTGCACAGAATAAATATTCGACTTTGGGAAACGGATTGCTATATACAAGGCATGTTTTTAACGAAGGAAAGCTAGTTTGTTTACATTTTTAGAGGTTCACTACGGTCGGAGTTTGGATGGAGATGCTATAAAAAATAAACATAAAATCATACACTGGGTCCGTAAAAATATACAAACATAAACATTGGAGCTCCGGTAGGGTTCATGGCAAGAATTTAAATTTACTAAAATGGATTAAGTGCACAAATAAAAAGATTAAATGTTCCAGCTAGTTTCTTAAAGGGCTATATCGCAGTTTAGGTTAGATTTTAAACTGGTTTGAACATCGGACATTTTTCATAAATAAACAAAGTCGTCACCTGTTACAAATAAAAAATATCGTGTGTTGGCAACATCTAAAACACAACTAAGCTGAAAATTGTTTTGGCTTTATGCTTAAAAAATATATACATTATTTACATTTTTAAAGTGTAGATCGCCATAAAGACGAGTGTTCTTCTGGTGTGGAAGAATGCTGCCCTCAGGTTTTTTCTTCGGTGGTGTTAAGGTGTCCTCACCACGAGCGTCTGATACGAGACCGCGTTTACAGAACACACCATACCTCGTGTTCGATAGCCTACTAGGCACCCACACGTAACAGGAGTGATGGAGAGTTCTGACAATTTACTAATTTTGCTTTTAAATCAAACATTGTTTTGTTAAATATTTCTATGCATTGTAGTGGGGCTCCTGACAAGCCTCCATTTAAATACTTTAAATTTATTAAATTGAATTAACTAATTGTTTTTCCGCAGGTTGACAACAATGATTTCCAGATAGAGAAATCGTTAAGTGTGAATGTTGGTGCCGAAGAAATTGTTTTTGACATTACGTACGATCCCACAGCCATAGGAGAAAGTCGTGGGGTTGCTGTCTTAAATTCACCAATTATTGGTGACATTGTCTACCCATTAGTTGGGACTAGCCTTCCTCCGAAACCTCAGGTTAATAATCTAACTTATTTAATATAATTGTAAACTAATTTTGTAACTAACAACACTCAAAGTCGAGAGAAAAAAAAAACGTTTTTAGGGTAAACAAAAACTTATTCCAGATAATAAGACATAAGGATTTTATTTTTGTTTATTTACTTAAATGATTGTGCAGGCTCGATCTTTTTTTTCTTCTGAGCACAAAAAAACGACAATACGATCCACAAACCCCCAATCTTTTTAACAAACTCCCAGTTATGGAAACTTGTTTATTAACATTATTAAATCGATTTTAGAATGTAGGTTACTACACACTTCTACTTTACCAGTCGGCTTGTACCAGTGCATTTCGGAGCTTGTGGATCAAGCCGTTAATTCAAAAATTATGAACCTATGTGTCAGACATGACAGCGCATGTCATGGTGACTAGTGCATGTATTTAATTTTGTGTGGCTGCCTCGAAATGTACCATGCACCCCAAGTCCATTACCCGATTGGGCATGGGGAGACTTTTAAATGCAATTTTTTAAGCCCTGTGGACTGATGATTTAGTACAGGTGCATGTACCTTCCTGTTGGTGGGATTATTGAATATATTGGCTTGTATGCCCATCGATGAAAAGTAATAGACTTCTGAAAATGTTGAAGTCTATTTTGTTTTACCTATGTGAAAGCAAACCATGCAGCAATGTGTAGCAGACAGCTGCAGATGATTCGTAACTGGTATGAATGTGAGGTGGGTCATACGCGAGAGCCAAAAATCATGATACTGCCTGCAGAAGTCTCGCATGAAATTGCATGTGGGGATCGACCTACACGCAAAATGAAAAAAGTTCTCGAACGACACTGCCACTCGCTGGTTCATCAGCTTACATTGTCCTACCATTTTCCCTTTAAATTGACTTTTTAAAGAGGAATGGTTATTGCATAAAATGGTTGTTGGAGATCGTGACATTATTATTGTAGTGAAGCAATGTGTATTTTGTTTGTAGGGTCCCTTTATTGTAAAGTCTGGAAGTGTTGTGTCGATTACCGTGCGCAATCCTTATGTTTCCACAGCAACCTTCTACTTTCAAGTTGATAATCCACAGTTTGTGCTAAGTAAAACTTCAGAAACCATTAAACCACGAAAGGTACGTTTATTAGCTGAGGGTTGAGAAAATAATTGATTGCGACCAATAACTGAGAGTTGAAAAAATAATTGATTGCGACAAATAACCAATAACCGCCTGAAAGAACTTTCAGACATTTTTTTTAAGAGTCCATATGGGTCGGTTCTTGGGTTCGAACCGGCATTCTCTTGGTTTGGAGCCGACAACGCTGACCACTGGGCTGTGACTGCCCGCTTTGCTCGGGGTCCCCGGGGACCCCTCACAAAGCTCGCGCTGGGACTTAGTTTTTCGCTGTTATACGTTGAAGGCGTACGTTCGTATCTAGGCGGTTATGGGTTAAGTAAATTAGAAAAATAAACTGCTTATGGGGAGTTAATTATGAAAAAAAGTTAATAAAAAAAATAGTATGCGGTGTAGCTGATTCTATCTGGTGTAATAAAGATCATTATTTTTTAACCTGGTTTGTGTGCTAGCCGGTTTACACTGGTATTTAAAGAACGCCCTCTGGCTTTCCACTGCTGCAACCCATTAACATCACAGGAGTACAGCTTTATTTAACGTTTGTGTGGGAAATCACCTTTTCCCCCTCCCTATTCTGATTTTGTTCTAAATTAGAACACACAGTAATAGCGAACTCCATTTACTACCAGCTTTGTTGTAAGGTATCAAGGCAGGACCTTGCCTAAAGGTATCACTTGTAATAAATAATTATTTATTCAAGGTCAAAATTCTCCTTTTGTAAATTGTGTAAAATCATGAAGTTATATATATTATTGAAGCTGTTTTATTCGATATTGCAGGAATCGATAATGCCTCTGGCCTTGTTAAGCCAGTTTAAATTTTGAATTTCGTAGTTGTCGTTATTGTCTCGGTTGAGCGTCCAGATCTGAGCGAGAAACTGAAGTAGCCAAACGTTCACCAACTTGGTCTCTCTGAACCACTCCTTCTGGTCAGTTGTACAGTGTGTGTAAAGACACTCGCTCAGCGAATGAGCATCGACCAACATTCCTCTCGATTTGCTGTTGTACTCTTTGGGTCCTTTTGCCAAATACCTAAGGCAAGCTCAGGAAAAAAGAGCATCGCACTCCTCTACTTTGATGTCTGAAGCCATGTGTGTCCGCCGGATCACGGAGTTGTAATCTCCAGATCGCGGTCGCACTGGCTAACAGGAATTACATTTTACTCATTTGAGATGAGTGCAACAACGTGAAATTGAAGTTTGAAATCTTTGTAAATTCGGTGCAGCTTGTTGCTAAGAAATCTTTATTGATTTGATATTTTAGTTTTAAATTATTACTACTAAAATCTCCGATACAATTCTTCTACGCTCAGTGCAAGCCTGATGCAATCGATTCTTCATAATCCGGTTTTACACTACTGTAAATATAGAGCTGTATTTTTGGATGCCGATGTATTTTAAAAGCGTTGTGTTCAAGTGTCGTTGTATGAATACTTGTCCGACCCCTGAATAAAGGAAAAACTGTACGGTTCTACTACTTCGTGTCATTAGCAGGGACGTTTTTACAGGGGGGGAGGGGGGTGTTAAACCCGCCCCATGTTTGTACAGTTGGCAAATCAGTTGGCAAAATTCCATAATTTTTAGTCAGTTGGCAAATCAGTTGGAAAAAGTGCATAATTGTTTGGCTAGATGGAAAATTGTATCGGTAAATTTCTGGTTTGCACCCCTCCAACTTTATCCTTCCTGACGTCTCTGGTCGTTAGTTGCCACGTAAATCATTGTTGGTGTCCTAGGGGACCTGTGTCTAAGGCTGTTCTGCAATACTGGGTACTGTAACTGATATTGAAAAAATATTCAACAAAACACTTTTTTGGTAATCAACTTTATTTTTGTAAAAATAAGATTCATTGTCCAGGTTAAGTTTAAAAATAACCCAGCATTCTGACGTCCATGTAGCCCTTCAGAATGCGCTTCTACCCCTGGCTGTGAAAAAGTAAAACATGTAAGATTACTCAAAGCATTAGTAGCAGTAGGCCCCTGCCCTTACCAGCCCCTGTTAACGCTTTCAGTAAGCGTTCATTGAGGTACCTCAGTCGAGAGTCAAGGTCAACAAAAGTCTGTGTTTTCAAATCCGAAAACTTGACCAAAAAAGTTGGACCAAGAAATGTATGAATGTACAGAAGAGACATCAGCTATAGTTATTGGGTAAAGCAGTAAACTGCTATAAAATGAAAGAGAATAGTAGGGTAGCTTATCATGAAAATGTGGACACACCGGACAAAAGCACCAAATTTTGTCCAGGTACTAGTTAGGTACTTTAATTTTTGATAGGAATCAACTCCTCTGTCGGCCATCTTGGATTTCAGAGCGGCCATTTTGAAATACAGGTATATTAACAATATCTCGGCCTCTAAATCACTTACGACCAAAAACTTGGTATCTTAGTACACGTATGTGGGGCCAGAGAATGGGGCCAGAGAATACAACTACACAACGATTAAATGTATCGGACTATATATTTATTCACTAATATTTTGTCTTCCGTTGGCCATCTTGGATTTCATAGCTTATCAATTCCTCGGCTTCTAAATCACTTAGGACCACAAACTTGGTCTCTAAGTATACATATTTGGGGTCGGGGAATACAACTACACAACTTTTAAATGTATCTGACTATACATTTATCCACTAATATATGTACCAATTACAAACTATTCACCAATTCGTAAAAATCATATTATTAAATTGTATATGAAAGATGTCGAAGTATATGAAGGATTCCATTTATATGTCAATATGGGTGAATAGATTTGCCTGTACAAATCTTTAAATCTGCACAAATGGGAATATTTTCAGAATTATCAATATAACATTAACTTATGTTCAGCAACAGTCTTACAACGTCCATTTATTATTATTAGGTTAACATTAGCTTTAGCTTAGGAGACGACACTCAGTGCACTTGGCTTCAGCCTCATGCACTTTTAATTGCTGCCACATGTCCTATCCTGACACTCAGTAGACATCGGTGGTCCGGTTCCTGAACCAATCAGCTTCCCCCCTCATCCAGTTGCACACCATCTGCAATACGATAGAACATGATGCAGACCCTTTTTATAAGCAGCCTCCCTGGCTATTTTCACTCTCTCTCCCAACTTCTCTGGACCTCAAAAGCTACCAGTTACTGAGCCCTCAGGAACCGGATTCCCAGCAGCATTATTTCTGAGTTAAGTGATTTTGAATGATATTGGACAAGCCGAATTTTAAAGGAGCTTCCCTCCTATAGAGATTAAGAGATTAAGGAGCTTTAACTGATTTTAAGAAGGGATGACCTTAACCCTAAATAACTGAATTGAATAGCTTTTGGATCAAAACATCTTGTGTGGACTCCCTTACTTTGCTCATTTGTTACTTTTATGTGCTCATGTTAGTATTATTGTATTAGCCCTGGCCGGAACATACCCCTGTTTATCTTCATGCGGCCTTACAATCACGATTACAAGAGTTGTTTTACAATGGTGTCAGAAGTGGAATTCGAACCCACGTCCACATTCGTGATTGAACTTGTCATATAGCACGGGCTGCCACACGTGCTTAGGAAAACTCCAGAAACTATGTAAAAGTGTAGACGCAGTTGGAAGTGTATGTGTATTATGAAGGTGTCGAGCCATCTATGAACAAGTCAAGGTGCCTTTGAACATTTCTGACGTAGGTGAGAATTTGAGTTTTTATAGATTTTTGGCGATATTCTTACGGCTGTAAACTTAGGCTTAACGGCAGGCAAAAGCAAGAGGGCGGCAGGCGCCGGCCAGTTTACCCCCCCACCACCTAAGGGCAAAAGCAAGGAGGAACCGCAATGTGACCTACTTTCGACGGTCAACGATTGTGTTGTCAAATTGCTGCAAACTCCAGACATAGTTACGCTGGTTACTCAAGTGCTCGTGGACTCTGTCACGAAAGCTGTGATTGAGCAGCTGGAAAAAAAAACATGCACTTCAATACGGAAGCAGTTCATAAGCTACAACAAGAACTGAACGAAAGGGATGAGACCATCTCCCAACTCAAGGACGAACTGCAAAATAAACTCGATGATCTGGAGCAATATCAGCGCCGCAATAACATTAGAATATTCGGCATCCCGGAAACAAAAAAAGAAAATATAGATTCAGTTGTGGTAGACTTGGTTAAAACGAAGCTGAATGTAAATATTACTTTAGCAGACATAGACAGATGCCACCGTGTTGGGCGTCCACAAGAAAGAAAACCACGCCCACTAATCGTTAAGTTTGTAAGCTACAGAAAACGGGCGGAAGTTTTTAGAGCAAAACGAAACCTGAAGAAGAGTGGCATTACAATCCGGGAGGACTTGACTAACACTCGTTTACGCGAACTGCAGCAAACTATAAGAAAGTTTGGAGTCAGGAACGTTTGGACTGAGGATGGCAAAAGTATTACGTGACCAAAGCACCAACTTAATCACCCGATTGGTGCAATATAACTTACAATACACTTTCAACTACTGTGGTTCTTAGTGTTTTCACATTTACTACCTTTTATTCCGTTGTCTAAGTTTTGACACCGAACTTGTAGTTTCATCACCCCCCCCCTCCCCCTTCAAACTTAGCAATGGATCTTCCAACTGACAAGTGCTTGTATGATTGCTTTGATCTGTCTAATAATAATTTTGTTAACTCAGGGTCAGGGATAGATAATGAATTGGCAGAGTTTTTTGCTGACAGGGGTCAATATTATACTGCTGAAAACTTAAATTTACCGGCTGGAAATACAGCGAACTTTAATGATATTTTGTCACTTGTTTCTGTGAATGTAAGGAGTTGTCGTGCCAATTTTGATGAGCTGCGGGTTATTTTGGAAAGGTTGAAACATAAATTTACTTTAATTGCATTGAGTGAATCCTGGTTAGATGATGGTGAGGAAGTATTATATCCTCTGGATGGCTATGTTGCAGTCGGTAGAAATCGAAAAGAGTCTCAAACTGATCATGGAGGAGTGGTATTATACATTAAAGATAATTTAAATTATAAAGTTCGTGATGATCTCGAACTAATTACTCCCCACAATGTTTCACAATCACTTTTTGTTGAAATTGTTAATCAACATGGTAGAAATGCTATTATTGGAGTAATATACCGTCTACCAGATGGCAATTCTGGCGTTTTTATTGAACAACTTGAGAAGAAGGTTCAACAGGCGTCTAATGAATACAAGGAAATATTAATTGCAGGAGACTTTAATTACGACCTTTTAAAGTATCAAAATAATAATCAAGCTAGCCTGTTCCTTGATACTGTTTTGTCTGGTGGCCTATTTCCACTGATATCTTATCCAACCAGAATTACTCATCAATCTGCAACCTTACTTGATAATATTTTTACTAACAACATCTTTGTACAGATTGTTAAAGGTATAATTGTAGATACCGTATCAGATCATTTCATGACTTTTACTGTGATGAATCGTGGAAACTGAGCAAAGAGCAACACCAACAATAATGTTAACAAGCGAATTTTCAGCAAGAGTGCAAAAGATCTTTTTGCCAGGGAAATTGGTTCCCATGATTGGACAGCATTGTATGAGTGTACAACGAGTGAAAAGTATATGCACTTTCATAAGACAATTGAAATCTATTTTGAATCATGCTTTCCGAAAAGAACATACAAAGCAACTAACAATAAATCTCAACCTGTCAAAAAGACTAACCCCTGGCTCACCCAAGGCATAATTTGTTCCAGTAAGACTAAGGCTAGGTTATACGATGTCTACTTGAGATCACCAACTGACGCTAATAAAGAAAAGTATTCTAAGTACAGAAATCTCCTAACTAAAGTAATTCGCACAGCGAAGAAGCTTCACTATCAATCTATTATTGACCAAAGTAAAAATGATATTAAGGCTACATGGAAAGTATTAAATAACCTTGCTGGGCGCATTAAAAAAACACTGCAAAATGTGGATGGATTACATCATAATGGAGATTTAATAACTGATCCTGTAAAAATCACTGACATATTTAACAGCTACTATGTTAATGTTGGACCTAGTCTGGCTACTAACTTTGATAAGATAAGAAGCCTTTCACAAAAAAAACTGCTAAACTCCAGCACTCTATCTTCTTGAGGCCTAGTTCAGCAACAGAAATTGTCAATATTATGAAGACTATATCTGGTAATTCTGCACCTAGTATTGACGAGATTTCACCCAAACTTCTTGAACCTATACAGTCTTTATTAGCACAGCCATTATCGCATATTATTAACTCATCTTTTAAAGACGGCCATTTTCCTGAAGCGTTAAAAATAGCTAAAGTCACTCCAATTTACAAAGATGGTTCCCGAACTGATGTTAGTAATTACAGGCCGATTTCTGTGCTTCCGTACTTCTCAAAAATCTTTGAACGTGTTATGTATAATAGACTAATAACTTTTTTAGAAAAACACAAATTATTGGTTGATGAACAGTTTGGCTTTCGGCATAAGCGCTCCACACAGCTTGCTCTCACAAGATTGATTGATGCTGCTATCAAAGCTGTAGAAAATCAGGAATTTTTCATTGCTATTTTTTTAGACCTCAAAAAGGCTTTTGACACTATTGATCACAATACCTTATTAACCAAATTAGACTTGCACATTCTTGGATTAACAGCTATTTAACCAGTAGAAAACAACTTGTTAATATCTGCAACACCCACAGCGACCAAAAAAGCATTACTTGTGGTGTTCCCCAAGGATCGATTCTTGGCCCACTTTTGTTTATTCTTTACATAAATGATATTACTCAGGTATCTGATATTATTAAATACGTTTTGTTTGCTGATGACACCACAACACATGCAGCAAATAGAAATCTCAATGAGTTATAATGTACTATTAACAACGAACTTGCAAAAGTTACAACTTGGCTTCTCGAAAACAAGCTAACTTTAAACGTTTCAAAAACGAATTATATGGTTATATGTCCTCGGCAACGTCGTTATGATAAAACACAACTAAACATTAGTCTTCAAGGTGTGCAGTTAAAACAAGCAACTCATGTGAAGTTCCTTGAAGTTACCATTGATGACCATTTATCATGGAACGAGCATATCAGACAATTACGAAGCAAGCTGTCGCGGAGTGTTGGAATCTTAAGACATTTGAAACAATACCTAAACTCTCGAACACTCTTGATGTTGTACAATTCATTTATCTTGCCTTATTTTAATTATTGTAGCGTAGTCTTGAGCAACACTTCCCAGAGTAACCTTCATAGGCTTCATTTAATTCAGCAAGCAGCAGTTAGAATATTGACCTTTGCCAGACGCTTTGACCATACAACTCCACTCTTCATTGCACAGAAGATTCTACCAGTTTGCAAACTTATGGCATATAATCAAATTATTTTCACATGCAAAACCTTGAAAAATCTTATACTATACAAATTTGAGGAAACTATATACAATTATAATCTCCATAATCACCAGACCCGGACAGCCGGAATGCTTCACGTGGCGTACCACAGAACCAAACTATCACAGTGTAACTATAGCAACAGGGCCATGCGCCAATGGGATATGTTACCTGAGCACCTAAAGCAATTGTCATCCCTGCATTCGTTCAAATCTAATTTAAAGAAGACACTTTTGGAAGAGCTACTGTTAAGTAATTTAACTTAATTTCAACCCCTCCCCCTCCCCCATATGTGCTGAGACCAACCTTCATGTGTTTATTTTTACTTACTACTATTTTTTAGATTTTTTTTACTTTCACTTCTGATAACTTAATTTTTGTGTACTTATTTTTACCTGTACCTGGGATTGTCTTTATATTCTTTGTAGTTGTTTCATTTTCTTGTGTGTAATAAACCCTTTACTTTACTTACTTTACTTTACAATCACGATTACAAGAGTTGTTTTACAATGGTGTCAGAAGTGGAATTCGAACCCACGTCCACATTTGTGATTGAACTTGTCAATGAGGATCACCACTACATCTGTGTCTACCGTTCGAACCATATAGTTACAACAGCCATTCAAAAGTGCATCAGGTAAGTGGATAAACAGTTTGGAGTCCACTCCCTCGTGGTCACATGGTGGCATAGACCTATCAGGTCCACACAGAATAACTTCACGGCATCAAATGTGACGACAATTGCCTTGCCTTCGGCACATTCAACATTTGCCAATTAGTTTGAAAGCAATGTAAAAAGTTCCTCTATTGTTGGTGGGTCTTTTAAGAAATCGATCCACTTACTTGGGACCTTGTTCTTTCCTTCACACTTTCTCCTAACACCCTTACCTCCTAACACCAGACAAAACAGTTAATTGGTGAATAGTTTATAATTGGTACATATATTAATGGATAAATATATAGTCTGATACATATAAATGATGTGTAGTTGTATTCCCTGATCCCAACTATGCATACTTAAAGACACCAAGTTTGTGGTCCTAAGTGATTTAGAAGTCGAGAAATTGATAAGCTATAAAATCCAAGATGGCCGGCGGAGAACTTATATTAATTAGTGAATAAATATTTAGTCTGATACAGTTAAAAGTTGCGTAGTTGTATTCCCCGACCCCACATATGTATACCAAGACACCAAATTTGTGGTCCTAAGTGATTTAGAAGCCGAGATATTGATACTATACCTGTATTTCAAAAAGGCCGCTATGAAATCCAAGATGGCCGACGGAGGAGTTGGTTCCTATCAAAAATTAAAATCAAATACCTAACTAGAGTCCGGCCACTGAAAGAATGACTCTGCGTTCGTCGAATATCGCCCATGTTTGCCACTACGATAGGTGCACCTTGCCGACAGCGAGTTGAATCGAACTCAACATGGCGTCGAATTTGGCTTCGTTAGGGAAGCGCGGTAACACACTCAAGCTCGGGAGATAATTTAAAACGTCGTAAAGTATTTCGAATCTAGGGTGAGTGAATTTGGAGAGTTTAAAACAAACACACAATCCAGAATGTGTGCCATGGCTGCTATTGTGTCGTGAGGTTTTTCTATACGGCTCCTGCAAGGTGCGTTAAGCCTATAAGCTTTTCCGGGCAAGTTATGTACAGACGTCGGGGGAAAAAACGTCCGCGTCTATCACCCATTTTGCAGCTCAGTTTTTTTCGACACGTCAATAATAAGTTGTACACGTGCATGCAAGCAGTGATTTAGGAGTGGGGACCGCACTCTAGTTTGCCTTTTTTTGATGGTTGTAATCGGTGTTAGCAGCAATTAAAGTAAGCGGCGGCGCCAAATTGGGACGGCGGTGAGGGGGAAAACGATGCGCTGATTCCTTGTTTCGTTTTAGGGTTCAAAACGTTTGTGCAACACTAAAGGCTTAAAGTCTGGATACGAGAAATCTTACGAAATGATCGGGAGTGGACAAAAGACGATGTTGATTTGCAAATACACTTTGTACCGGTTACGTGTGTAAACAAGCGAGCGGTCGCATTGAAATGCATGCTTATCTGACAACTAACACTGTCAATGTATTACTACAAGGATTTGCACACGCTTCAAGGTCACACGTGTGCATTTATTGTTAACTATTTTCGCATCACCAACACAGCCGAAATCACGAGACTGCTTCTATCGATTTCAGTCGTAGTCCAACAGTTTTTTGTGATAGTTTGCTTTTTTTAGACACGTGGAAATAAACTCGTATTTTTATTCTTAATTCGTCTTATTTTACTTTATTCGTATGAATTAAATAAATTCTTAAATAAATTAAAAGTATTTAATTCAATATTTGTTCAATGTTTGTTTCAATTATTTTGTTTGTTTGGGTTTTGGGCAGCTGAATTTGGATGGCTTGCCTGCGTTACTTGTTGTTGCCTAGCAACCACTAGAGGAGGATGAGTGATACGTTAAGCGCGACGTTTAAGTACGAACCTTCTTTTTAAATCGTTTTTAAAAGTACTTTTACTGGAGCAAACATTTTCTCACTTCACTATATTATGAGAGGAACCATAAATTATCTTTCTTCATTGCTGAAATTATTTCATGTGTTGTACGTAGCCATCATCATTCCCATTGAATTCAAAGCACGGGCGAGCTCGATTCGATCGTATTCGCAGCTGTCTCTAGCGACAGGAACTCCCTGGACCAAGCTCATAATATAGCGTTGCCAAACCATACGAAATCTACATAGGCTACAGTATAAATGTGCCTTCGTAACGGGTAATGGAGAGCGCACCTTGCGCGCACCAAAAAACAGGCGAGCGAGGCCAAGACTTAAACAATCGATGATAACCTCAAGTCATTCTCTTAGTGGCCCGATTATAGTACCTGGAAAAAATTTGGTGCTTTTGTCCTGTGTGTCCACATTAACGCTACGATTCATGACCATGTCTTTCCTCTTCCCTCCCCAATTCCCACTTTCCCTTAAGAATGTTGTAAATGGCGCTCCAAAGAAGTAAGTGTAGGGCTCGTAAATACTTACATTTGGTTCTGTGGAATGAAAACCTCTTCTGTTTCCACTTTGGACAGTGACAAGTTTTAGTGGCTGCTGGTTTTTACCAATCAGTTCTGGCTTGCAAATACTGGGTGATATGATCGGTTCAACACTCTATTTATTATTTTCAAAAAAAAAACTAATGTTTTTCATAGCAAATCTTATAAATTAAGAGGTGTCGTAACAGTCGTATATATTAAGTATTATGTTGTACATAGAATCATGGAGCTTTTTGTGTCGAAAATAATAATAAAGCTAAATAAAAATTAATAACAATTATTATAACTTTATTGTAATTGGTAGTAATAATTAGTGTACTTTACAGGACACTAAAGTGATAGTATCTGTGGAACCACTGGTGACTGCTACAAAAGATCGGGAGCCTATTTCTGGTAAAATGACTGCAACTGCTCATCTAGAGGGGCAAGACGAAATGGATGGTGGAATATGGCTACATTACTTAAAATGTGTCTTCACATGATACTAGATTCCTGATTTTACACAAAAGCAGGGTGAACCTGTTTATTGTATTTGTAATAAATGTTTGATTCAACGTATGCATCTTGTCTTTTTTGGGTTTGTTCAGTTTGGGCTATGGATAAATTAAGTTTTGTTTTGTTATCACCTGTCTTCTTTTTTTATTCTGACATTAGTCTTTGACTTAAATGCGGAATAATGCACCAGTGCCCGGTGGTCCAACTGGCTGTGGGTACTTAAATCGATTGTTTTTTTCCCCCTGCCAATTTCGAAATGTCCTAATTATTTGAAATAATAACGCATCCCCTTTTCTGTTACATATGATTCAGAAAATTGGAATACAAAGCTGCCTTTGGAGCCTTTAAAAAAATAAACACAAATTTCTGTAAATTATATACCGCTGAGTATGGCGGCCGGAGTAGACGTATGTATACAGGCCTCCCGGCTTTTCGTCAACGATGTTGTTTCCTTTATTTTTCACAAAGCGGACACGTTACCGAAACAACCGTTAGTAGACTTGGCAGCAAGTTTTTATAAGCCTGGTGAGATCACGCTGGCAAAAGAGCTCATATTTATCGAACTAGCGACAGCAGCTTCAAGACATGGAATCCGATTTACTGGTCGCAACACTACGACAGCTAGAACTAAACAACAAGCCGAAGTGTCGGATATTTACGATCTACTGCAGGCGGCTAACGATGAAGAGGGTATGTCCGAATTTCCTACGATTGTGCCAGACAATTTTAACAACCGACCGGCAGTCGATCCGAGCTGGCACGATGTAGGTTTGCTGGCCGCACAGGTCAATGAACTGAAAGCGGCGGCGGCCATGTTGGGCTTGGACGGATATTCCCGGGCAGGTGACACGAGGGAGAATATTACTCATGGACCGATCCCTACTTCGTATCTCAATTTTGTAGCTAGTCATCGTGAACTTAGGGATGGTTTAGTTATGTCGGGAAGAGATGAAGGACATAAAACGGTGTGTTGATATGCTCATCGCCCGAGGCGATCACCAGCAACCTAATAGCGAAACCAGAAATGCCAAGATGACAAACGCGCGCACAAACCGGAAGTCGTTAACGGAAGTCACGAACCGGAAGTCAGCGGCAAATAACGTCACACCGCGTCGGCAACAAGCAGACGACAATATGGATAATGTAAATACAACCGGCTCACCGGCGATAGGCAATAACAATACAGCGGTCGCGGAGATTTCAACCGAAACTCGTGCGGACAGTTCTTCTGGCAGCGAAAGCAACGACGAAGTGAACAAAGGAGGGAATACGTTAGTTACTGGAGCGCAGCATGGTGATTTTAGTGCAAATGACCAATTCAGTGGAAATCGTCGTGCTTCTTTTTCGTCTGCACTGAGCAGTCCAGCCCCTGCAGTGAACTACATCCAGACATCTAGCCGTAATTTTAGCTCTCAGCAACCCAACGATCTGCAACCGCAACCCATCCAGGTAATTACCAATAGGCCAATCGATTATTATAGCACCCAACTCAACCGTGAGTATCAAAGGAAAACCAATAACGACTGGAGTCAACTTCAATGGCCTGAACGAAGCTCAGCCACGCACGATATTGGAGAGGGCAGTAATCACCCCCCCCCCCCCCTTTCAACCAGCAAGTCATCAAGATGAGGAAGGATGGGTCACATCTCACGGTACGAAACGAAACAGGCCACCACGCCATAGTAGGGCCATGTGGGGGTCTGCACAATCTGCTAGCTCTGGGTTGTCAGCTCGCCCAAGGCAGTTCACGCTATTTGTAGGCAACTGCTCCACAGACGTGGAATCTAAAACGGTTGCCAATCACGTTGCTACCGTGCTGAATATTAGTGAACAGCTAATACAGTGTGAACTGCTGCCCGACCGGGCACAAAACAGACGCAATAATGCTTTCCGTGTAAATATTCCTATTAGATTTCGAGACGCCATACTTGATGGTGAAAAATGGCCATTGGACACAGAAGTGAGGCCCTATTTCTGGCGCAAGCAAGCGAACATGACGGAAGGTACTGCTTATAATTCAACAAGTTAAAAGTAGTAACTTGGAATTGTGCAGGTGTGAAAAGTGCCAAACCCGAAGTTGAAAAATTATGTAGTCAAGCGGACATTGTGCTGTTGCAAGAAACGTGGCTCTGCGATTACGAGTTGGACTATTTAAATGGCATTGGCAGCGAATTCCATGCGGTGGCCACTTCACCGGTCGATACCTCCACTGCCGTGCATCGAGGGCGTCCTTACGGTGGCACGGCCATACTACGGCGGAAGTCCCTATGCGCTGGTCGCCTTACTGTACATTCTTTTGACAGCTCCAGAGTATTAGGTCTCTCCTTCCAGATCAACGAGGGGACGTGCTTTGCCATTGCTACTGTATATGCTCCTACGGACAAGCACGTTGAGGATACCTATGAAGAGCTATTGTTGGTCCTTAGCGAGATTGAAATGTTTATACAGGCAGTAAACACTGACTTTATTCTATTTGCTGGAGATTATAATGCTGACCTCAGAAGGGCTTGTCATTACTCTGAGTTGGTTGCTGAGGGAGTTGTGGGCATGGGCCTGACCTTCCTTGATAGCGTGTTGCCGGATGACACCTGTACGTACATCATTCACTCTCAGGACGTCAAATCTTGGTTGGATCACATCTGCGGTACAACACGGATAGCTGATGCGGTTGTCAAGGTTTGGATCGATGAAACAACCCTGGGCTCCGATCATCTTCCAGTAGGTATCGCCTTGGGCTTGTCGTTCGCTTTACCGTCTGCTGACACCCAGCTGTCAACCTTGGGTATATCACGGGTAAACCACACTAAAATACGCTGGAGGGACTCAACAATTGAGCATAGAAGAGCATATGCTGAGCATGTATCAAACGCTCTAATGCTTTTTGAAGCATCTGATGGATTGACTTGCAGAGGAAATAGGTGCGAATTACACGCTCACCGTCAGGACATTGACAGAGAGGCAGCCCTGCTTGTTGCTGTCCTTACGGAGGCGGCCTATCAGATGCTGCCGAGTCACCCAACGACCAAAGACACACGCCGAATACCTGGATGGAATGACCACGTCAAAGGTCTCTACTCTGCCCACCTGCAAGCTCATTCCACCTGGGTTCGTGATGGTAGGCCCGGAACGGGAGCCAGTTATGAAGCACGCCGCGACACTAGACGGACATTCAAGAATGCTCTGCGCTGGTGCCGCTTGAACGATCGTGCCCTCCGGGCAGCCGCACTACAGGAAACGCTTCACGCACGTGACAATGTTGGTTTTTGGGCAGCTGTTCGACGGACTGGGCGTGCTACGAGACCTTCCATCGATACTGTCGATGGAGCTAATGGCCCAAGTGCTATCTGTAACATGTGGAAGTGTAGGTTCGAAAATATCTTCACCAAGACACCGCAGGACAAAACTGCCAGCAATACTAGCACCACCGATTCTAGCCGTAGGACAGAGTGCCCGCCCTCTCCGGAAATTAATTCTGGCGAGGTTAGCCACCTGCTACTTGCCATGAAGAGGGACAAGGCCGTTGGCCCTGACGAGCTAATTGCAGAACATCTTCGCTTCGCTGGCCCTGTGGCTCATAGTTTTATTGCCCTTATCCTTTCTGCCTCGCTTGCTCATGCGCATTCTCCAGAGCCTGCTACCAGGACTATTCTAACACCGATTCTGAAAAGGACGACTGCTGACCCCACCACCAGTGACAATTATCGTGGCATCGCACTAATGAGTCCTATTGCTAAACTCCTGGACCTTGTTATAAGCCCCAATCCATCATCATTGTTATACTGGGTCGCATCAAAGCCATGACTTCCACGTGTGATGCTCAATTCGGGTTCAAATCGAAGCACTCCACCTCACTGGCAGTGTACACTGTAAAGAAGACCATCCGGAGATATCGCAGAGCGGGTTCGCAGGTGTACGCTTGCTTCGTGGACGTAGCTAAAGCTTTCGACAAGGTGGCTCACTATTCAGTGTTTCAGGCTCTTCGTCAGCGAGGGCTTCCTTCGTATATCACTGACCTCATTGCCAATTGCTATAAAAGACAAGCCATCCAGGTGAACTGGGAAGGTCACCTCTCTGACCCATTTACGGCCACTTGTGGAGTACGACAGGAAAGTCCCCTGTCTCCTTTCCTCTTCTGCCTGGTCCTCGTTGGAGCAATTTCTAGCATTTCCAAAATGTCAACTGGCTGTTGGATGAATGGCGTTGCCGTGAACATGGTTGCCTTCGCCGACGACATCGTCCTCCTGGCTCCCAGCAGGCGGGCACTTCAGTTTCTGCTGGATAGACGCGTATACCTAACATGCGACAAAGGCCTTACCTTCAACGCCAACAAATCTGTTGGAATGGTTTTTGGGAGGGGTGAGGTAGCTACAGCCCCCCTACTCATGAATAAACATACACTATCGTGGGTGACGAACTTTTGTTATCTTGGAGTGGAACTTACAGCCGACCTAACTGATGACGCTCATGTGAGAAAGATTCGTAGTGAGTTCTGTAGGTCAGCTAACATGGTGCTGCATACCTTCAGCTTTGCATCTGATGAATGTAAAATCCAGCTTCTTAAGACTCGTGCTACTGGACTCTACGGCATTTCAACATGTGTCGACTTCCGGAAAACAACCATGAAAGAGCTTGCTGTCGTTTATGATGGTGCGATTAAGCGGGTTCAACACCTTCCTCGACACTGTCACAACCATCAAGCCTGTCGTGATGGCAAAATGTTCACGCTCGACTTTGCAGTGCTGATGAAGCAGGCTGCGCTGTGGAGAATGATTCTGGCCTCAACCAATCAGCTAGTGAAGACTTGTCGGAGTGGCCCCGAAAGCTGGGGCTTTGGCTTGGGAGGCACTGTTGCAAAAGGACTACTGTCACTTGGTGGCTGGTGCGAAGTTCGAACACCAAGGGACTTAGCAATTTTGCGGCAACGTGCGCACGACCATGTTCAGGGCATGGCAGTCCTGCAAGACGCTGAGGATAGTCTGTTGTCCTAATTCTTTTTCCCTGAGCTGTAGTTGCCTCAATGTATTTTATCAACATTTTGTTTTTTTATATCCTTTTATATCCTTTATATTGTACCTTGTGTACGGAACATACAGAAATAAATAAATAAATAAATAAATATATAAAGGAAAGAGGAAAACAAGCCAAACAGCAAAAATCATACACTTCAAATAACGTAGTACTGTAAGCCACGCTGTGCCAGTGATCTGGGGACGAATTGGGGTACGGGTCATGCCAATCCGACGAACTGAAATGCATAAAAGTGGTTTGCTGTACTACGTTATTATCATGCACTTGAAATAACTTAGTACAGTAAGCCATCACCTTTACAGTAAGTCCACTGTTTGGCTTGTTTTCCTCTTTTCCTTTGGAGCTGGCTTTGGAGTTGGGAGGCCATTTTACTCGCTCGGGTTGGGGGGCCCAACCAGCTCTCAGTTCACTTCTGGTCTTCGATACTTGAACCTCCCAAATTCTGAACATCGGTAAACATTAGTGAATGTGATACCATCATCAAGTTGGGTAAAAAAAAAATGCTATTCTAGTTAAATATTTTATCGTGAGGCTAAAACATTTTGTGGCGACTGCTGCGGCAATATAGTATATTGATGGGAAGAACATGCAGCGCCGCCTTTATTACACTGATGGAGTCATACCATGGCGCTATACGTTACATCAGGACTGGACATCAGTTTCGGTTTCACTTAGGGCTATATGAAATTACAAACGACAACATTACAAATGAGACTATAATGATAATTAAACATGCCTTAAACATTGCAAACCAACCTCCCCTCAATTTTAAAAAAAATTTTAACACGTAGTAGTCCTACCCACATAACCAACAATTTTAGACAAGTCCAGTATCACTGGCACACCTTCTGAGCTTAACTGCTTCCAGCGATTTTGTGAGCATATCAGTAGTCATATTGGCAGGCGTATGGCACGTTTTTGGGTTACTTAAAAGCTTTATACAACTCTGATTGTCTTCAAACACCGTGATTGGTCTTGTAGTTTTCTACCCAAAGCACTCGATCAGTCGCTTGACCCACAAAATGTCTGGTGCTGCTTCACACAGTGCGACATATTCCGCTTCGGGTGCTGAGATGGCCGCTAAATGCTGCTTTCGGTCGTCGACATCCCCTGCCCAATCAGCATCGGTGTAAACTGTCAGGGCAATTTCTTCAAATTATCTGCCGAGCCTTAACCTCTTATTGATCATGAACTTTAGATAGCGTAATACTCGTTTCACTTCTGTCCCATCAGCTTCAGTGGGGTCACTAACTTTTCTAGCTGAGATTGATGTTCCCATGGCTATGTCGGTCGAGTGTTTGTCTGCAGGGTAGAGCAGGGAACCGATTGCCTTCCTATAGATTTCATTATTTTTCATTGGTGGGTAAACTTCTTTCTGCTTCCGATAACCCGGATCAATTGGTACTTTCGACGGTCTGCTGTCAGCTAGTTGAAATTCTACTAATTTCTTCCTGGTGTAGGTCAAATTGAATTCCCAGGTAGTATTTCAAATTGCCTAGGTTCTTTACCTTGAAGTGAGTCCCTAATTCAGCTTCGAATTGATCCAAGTTTTGTTCTGTAGTACCAGCTCCTATGGCATCGTCTACATGTACCGCAAGATACACAAATTCTTCACATACAAACAAGGGTCAGGTTCGCTACGAGTAAAACCTGCTTGTTCGAGTGCACTCTTGAGCTTTTTATTCCACTGTTGCGCTCCTTGCTTTAGCCCGTAGATATTCTTTTTGAGTTTATATACTTTACCATTGGTGCCATTGGTATATTCTACTGCTGGCTGCATGAATACTTCGTGTGAAACTGCATTCTTCACCGTTCAGGAATGCAGTTTCGACGTCATAATGCTTGACAACCATTCCCTTGCTTGCTGCTACAGTCAGCAGGACTACTAGGGTTGACTGTTTTGCAACTGGAGCAAAAATTTCGTCATAATCTTGCCCATACTTCTGCGAGTATCCTTGTGCCACCAGTCTGGCTTTATAACTGTCCACCTTTCCTTCATCATCTTACTTTTATACACCCACTTTTTGCGATGACGCACACGTCTAGTCACGGTTAACGGGATTTAACCTACGAAAGTTTAGCGTGGCGTTGAGTTAGCATAACGTCACAGCCGTGGTATAAATCATGATACACGATTGACTTTCATTGATTTTGTAACCCTATTCCGTAACCCGTATGCTGGTGATACAGCGACAGTGTGAACATTTGACCTATCTTTAAATATATCTTCCTGATATTTTTTGTGTTTTGTTTTTTTACCATAAAGGAAGAACTATGGAGCGTAATAAGAAAATTGAAAAAAAAATTGTAAGATCACTAGGGAGCAGGAAGGGGGGATATACAGAAAACAGAATGGGGGAATATGGAGGGGTACAAGGGGAGGAGGGGCAGGGGTACCAGGGTACCGGAGGCTGCAGGAGGGGAAATCTGATGACACAATTGGGGGAAGGGGGTGCACTACAAGGGCGGTATAGAGAGAGGTGTAGGGAAAATCTTACAATACAGGGGATTCAGGGGGAATGTGGTTGGAGCGGTCAGCCACTATTTTCATTTCATGCTGCCCACTTGCTCAGTGAAGTATTTTGGAATATCCTCGTGTACCTGGTAGCAAGCTGTTACGATTAACGGTATTACAACCATTAGCTGGCACCACGGTAGAATATAAAAAATCTACCGTGGCACCAGTACCAAATTTTCACGAAGGCACGTGGCTTGTTTATTTCATTGATTGCATTGATGGACATTTCTTCGTGCATTCCTTTGTTTGCTGCTAGCAAGCGCTAGATGCTGCAGACTTGACCGGCATGATGATGATGATAATGGCTCTCCCTTTTGTAACAGGGTGCGGCCGAAGACGCCTAGAACTACAAGACAAATACTAAGCACCCCCCCCCCCCCCCCCATTAACCACTTCCCCTGCGGCTCCACCAACAGCAGCTTCTTTCCCACCTTGACTCCTGCCCCTAACGGCCACCTAACGGCCTCTTCCTCCTCTCTCCCTCCCCATCATCTGCGTTTTCTTTGCTGGGAACGCCTTCTTGCTATCACTAGAAGCAGAATTCTTTTCTTCAACAACAATAACCGCCTGCGTCTGTCATTCGCCATATTGTCGTCTGCTTGTCGCGCCCTCACGTAACAAGCTAGAGAATCCGCGTCCACTGATCTGTATACACAGAAACGCGATTCTACAACGCTGTGCGCGCACGCCATCCATCGAACGCAGCGAGCCGAATCGGCAGCTAGCTGCCGCAGCGTGCGCTCTATAGGCGTCTGCGCCAGCGCTGCGCTTTCTCCATGAACGCACCCTAAGATCCTCCAGTCTCCAGCAATCTACCAGAACATGCTCTACTTTCCAAGAATCAACTATCCTTTTTTCCCGTTGGCAGACCAGCGTATTGAGTTAATAAATTGTATAGGACCAGCGTCGCACTTTCAACCTTCAGCACAAGAACCTCTTTAAAAATTGTATTTCTCAGTCGGCCTTACCTGTGCAAATAATGGTTTCAGTCTTTGTCACTGTCTGCCAACGCAACGTTCACTCTCACGCCGATCTTGTGTGCTACGTGTCCTGCGAAGCCCACAGTCACAGCTAAAATAAGTTTGTTGGCCAAGTTATAATGTACTTTACTAATGCCTGCGTAGGAGTTATTGCATTTTTATCAATTTGCAGTCACACGGAGGTAAGTAAGGTCTTTTTTCGTGTTATTTTAAACGTATTTCGATTTTCAGTGAAAGTGTTCGAAAAAAAAAATTAACTTTTGTCTAGACTGCTCTCGCTACGTCTCTTCCTCAACATTTCTCGATCCCGGTTGAAAACTATTGAAGAGACAAAAATGCGCTTAAAAGAACTGATACCGCTACATTTTCGAGTCTAATTACTTTTTTAATGCGCATTTATTTTGTGGCCACGTCGCCTGAACATTTGGAATTTAAGAATTCTTTATCTCGGATTCTGACGCGATCGTGTGGGATGATGACCTCAACAGATGCGAGATGCATCATGCACTTGTAAGGAGTCAATGGCGCTGATTGGCTTCTGCACCAAAGAGATTAAATAAAAAAGTTTATATTCTATATCGCAAAGAGTTAAAGGAAATGGCGAGTTTTAATTTCTCGTTTTTTAGACAACAAAAATATATTTAAGGAACAAAATTAATTTAATTAAATTAGTTTTTTTCCCGTTCATTTTTAAATGTTTTATGGTATTGTTATTTTTTTAATTAATTACTTTTGAGCTTTACGCAATTTCAGGCAAACTTCAGCCAGCTCAATTTCGAACTGTTTACCGTGCAGTATAGAAGCTAGTAGAAAGTAGTGTAAGGGAGGGGCAATACTGGGTAATCACATCAGAAATCTTCGAAATGACACAGTCCAGAATAGATCTCAATGTCCCTGAAGTTTGTAGTCTGATACATCCTGGCTGGGACTTGGTGGTGGTACCATTTCACTAGTAACCAATTCATTTAATTTTTGGGGCGTGGCCAAACAAATTCTTTAGTTTTTGCTAAAAAAAATTTTTTTGTTATGATTGGTTGTATGATTTACCATAAACTATAGCCAGGTGTAGTTATGAAAAGTATATTTTAAGTGTTTATTTTGATGGTATTTTTTTAAATAATTTATTTCGAAAAAATATTGCTACATACATAATACTGCAACCATTCGTTCTTGTTTAGTTTATTTTTTTATTTACAGCTTTTTTATGTTTCCCTTTAAATTGCTTTCGTTCTGTTTTGTATTGCGCACAGTATAACAAAGAATAAAAGGAAACGAGAGCAAAAAAAAAAAGAACGAAACCAACATAAAAAACAGCTGTATTTTGCTAGTAGTGGGTTTCGAACTGGGTTTCATTCTTTTACAAGCTTAAAGGTTCCGTAAGGGCGTGGCACGAACCAAACTGTTTCCTAAATAAAAAATTGGTGCAGGCAAAGTAAATTTTGTTATTTATTGCATTTTGGGGCATTTTTAAAAACACCAAATGTATATTCAATTGACCATTTCAAAGATTTTTTTTTGGAAAACGATCAGTTGTGTGGAACAGGCTTGCTGCTCTACATATTTTCTTGAGAGGGATATTTACTTTTCAGCTACATAAGGATAACAGTTTAGGCTACCAACTTGAGATTGGCACCACGCAAAAGCTTTCAAAAAACCTGAAACTGGAATGTGGAAATTGGTAAATTTTGGGTGAAGTTATAAAAAAAAAGTGAGTATTGACGCAACCAATAACAAAACAGAACAAAAAATAAGCAAACTAAAAAAAAAAAGTGCTGCAATGTGTTTTTTCTCCTGCAGTTTACCTTTAAAAAAAAAACACGACCATAGTAGTGTATTTTATTGTTTCATTATTATCTACAATGTCAATAAAGTAAACAAGTCTAAGACACGTCAGATTTGCAAAGAAAGTCTTTTTTTTTTGTACTTCTTTGATTCTTCATACAAGTTCTGAAGAGTTTGGGAATTGGAAAGAATTGACAGGGAAATAAAATTTTGATTTTCAGGGAGAAAATGCACCAATGCTCTCGCGGCCACTGGAAGTAAGCCTTTTTTTAATCAGAATTCTCTGGTCATCTTCAAATTTCTTTGTTCTTCTGCTTTCTTGAGTCATCTTTCTTGCAGTAGTCTATTCCTTACTTAGTATTTACGTGTCAGTCTTTTCATATTTCTCTTCGGGTGCACGTTTATTTTTGGATTTCATGTTTATATTGTGGTAAATAATTATACAGTTTTGCTTACTTTTTTATCAATGTTTTTAAAGGCTTTCTTTAAGTAGTGTTACTCGACGATATCAAAATTTATCAAAATATCTAAATTTATAGGCCCCCCCTATCTGTACCGTTTACCATAACATTCTGCCCTTGTTGAAATTTGTGGTGCTTGAATTACATGTTTTATTTCACCACCCATTAAAAAATCTTAACTCTACATGGATATTTACCAACTGACGATTTAGTTTCAACACAAATCTAAATCAAAACTGTAAACTAAATACTCAGTATCACTTACTCACCCTCGACAACTCTGATGAACAAAAAACTGACACAAATTGGTGCACATTGCAAGACAGTAACATTTTCTAAGACTTTAATTTACTTTAAGAATTTACTTTAAGAATTTACTTTAAGACTCCTATTTACTTTAAGAATTCAAGGCATTTAATTTATTTTTAATCCAAGCGTTTATTTCGGTTTTCAAGGCACCGTACAAACCGTGGTTACATTATAGGAAGAAACGGTTCCTGCAAAATGTGCTGAATGCTCATGATGTCGATTGTGCCATTTAAAAAGAATTGTAGAATTCTAACAAAATTGTCCCCCTCCATCCCAAGACAACATCAACTGTTGGAAGAGATGTTAATCTGAATAGTTTTTTTTTATTTTTTTATTGTGCGTGTTATGATGATTAAGCCTACAATCTAAATCTGTTGATGATTTCCAATACTGGTAATTAGAAGGCTGTTTGTGTGGCACTGTAGGCTAACCACAAGCTTTTTTAAATTTCGTACTGAAAATGAGGCCACTGCAAGTTTTAGGGAAGGATGTTAATTTCTCCGCATGCATTCTGAAGACTAGATTTGCTTTGAGAGATAATGTGAAAAACAGAATTGTTACCGTTATTAGACTGAGCTATCTCTTTTAATTTAAAACAAACTAATTTTATCAAATAAAAACAAAAATGATGAAATAAAAATCAGAATGACAAAGATGAGCATAAACTGTAAGGTGTGGTATTTCTGTTCTAAACCCACACGGATTGTCATTCCGGTGACAATTGCGGAAAAGAATGGTTCATGGAGCATTGTGATGGATTTTCAGTATTAAAAAACTTCCTGTAAAACTTCCGTCATTTTCATTGTACTTCAGGTCATAGGAAAAAAGAAAGGGAAATAGTCATTACATTTTTTTTTTTTTGCAATCGTTTCGAAACAATTCCCAATTTCCCAATTTTCTGCATGAATGGTCTGCTCGCTGACTGTATTTGGGTAGGCACTTAAAAGTTTACGTATTTACCTTTGCATTGGGAAGTAATATTTACAGCCCAACAATAAGAGCACAGTCTTTAAAAAAAATAATGTGATAAGGTGGTAAGCTGTGGTTTGTCTGTTTCATTAAAAGAAATGCCATTGTGCATTCTTTCGCTTGGTGCAAGCAAGTAATAGATATTACTAGATAGCGCTAAATGTTGCCAGATTCTGCATACTTTCAATCGGTGATAGTGCCACTTAAGCATTATCAAAACAGGCAGTCAGCATTCTGGCATTACACCAATCTGAGCAAGAAAGAAAGGTTTTGGGTTCCGTCCTGGGAAAGGACCTGGAAAAATAAAAATTCAGGGTTCGATTCCCAGTTCTTTTCTTTCTTTCTTATTATTACATAGAATCTAGTATTCTCACAAGGCCAGTCAGTATTAAATGCTATTTCTGTAATAACCATCTTGGTTGTATGAAGCAGGAAAGAACACCAACTGGTTACTGCAATTGATTCATTCTGATTTTTGATGGTTGAACAATGAATATTCTTCAACCAGTAATAGACTGTGAATTCTTTAACAAATTCAAGATCCTGAATTCCGTGAATTTAATTTTTTATGTTGGAATTTAAAATAACACCCTAACTTGCAATTTGTTTTAAAAAGAACTTACATGCTTGTCATAAAATATTGTGATCAGCAGTAAAATTTTGTTGCAACATGTGTTATCAATTATCATCAGTTGTTTACTAGTGTGTGTAGGGGGGGGGGGAATAAAAAAAAAAAAAAATGGGAAAAGCCACGGGTGGGGGGGGGGGCAGAAGGAAAAAGTAAAACTTTTCCTGATAAAAGTCCTTACCCTGCCTGGTGAAATTCTAGCCAAGACAACTAACCGAAGCTAACCTATAACAACAACTACATGAAAAAAAAAACAATAAACAATTCTTCTTCTTTTCCACGCATGATTAAAACATGAATTTGTTAGTGTTTGGTGAGATGTTCCCCAGTAAAAACTAGGATCTATTTAAAGCTGAGCAGCCATGTTTGATGATTAATTAAAATCTCCTTGAAAAAACTGTATTGGTGTTTGATGAGATGTTCCCCAGTAAAAACTAGGATCTATTTAAAGCTGAGCAGCCATGTTTGATGATTAATTGAAATCTCCTTGAAAAAATTGTATTGATCTTGGAAAAGACCTCGAAAGATTTGATTGATTTTGGAGAAAGCCATTGAAAGTGCATGAATTTTTGGAGTGTGACCTTGTGTGAGCCCTGAAAAAAGCATGCCAAGATGCTCCTTATCATTGCTGCTTTCTTAACATCACTGCACGCTAAATATTTTTCAAAAACGGGGAATCCAACACCTTTTCTTTCTAGCCTTGGCAGTACTGTTAATACTGTGCACATGACAACCAGAAAGCCTACGTCATAAATCTTTAAACTTTCTACGCTAATCATAATTTTCCTTTTGACAGGGTGCCACAGAAGCCAAAGTCACAGAAAAAGTCTACTTTGACATAACCATAGACGGAAAAGATGCAGGACGCATGGTAATTGGGTTATTTGGTAAGACGGCACCCAAGACAGTGAAAAACTTCTACACCTTAGCAACAATTGGCCATGAAGGAAACACGTACAAAGGAACAGAATTCCACAGAGTCATCAAGGAATTCATGATTCAAGGTAAATATAATATGAAAAATATTCTGAAAATATTGGGGAAAATTTATTCAGCGGACTTAAATATTTGTGTGTTTCCTACAGCTGGGGATATCACAGCTAGAGATGGCAGCGGTGCAATCAGTATCTATGGATATCAGTTCCCAGATGAGAACTTCAAAATCAGACACTCAGGAGCTGGATTTCTCAGCATGGCTAATGCAGGTTAGTGCAAAACTGAGAAATAACAGAAAGTGGGTATGTAAGTTAAAAAAAAAAGAAATAGGTTGCTATTATATCAAAATTAAAATGGTGATTGGTCGGTCTGTTAGTTAGTCTGGGTTTTTTCCCATAATTTTTTTTAACACAATAGACCAACATTGTGAACTGCAAAAGACAAGTCCGCGCGATTAAAACTATAGCAGACGATCAGATGTGATCCATCGCACTTAGCTACTTCAAACGATTGCCTGATGAAGACAGTTGGGAAAAGAATTAATCGTCGTCCAAAAAAACTGTCCAAAATTTGCGGAGTTACTGTGAATTTCCGTGTAGTGAGACTGAGCGTTTTTATTGTGACTTTTATTTCGTTACCATGGACTCTCACAGTAACGTGTGTTTTCATATTTTTAATACCAATAATTAAGTAGCAATAATGTCGAAAAAATTGACACGTCACTGCAAGTCCGGAAATCAAATCCGCATTTGGATTTGATTTCAAATGCAAATTGCTGATGTTGGTTACTGCTACCAAGATTTAAAACCACAGTAAAATTATGGAGCTGACTACCTGTTCACTCATAACACTAAAAATAAATACAGTCCGATACGGTCCCAAATTTGTCAGCAAGCAGGTTTTCCGCCGTTTTAAGGTAAACACTACTATCAAAGATTGCTACTTCCAAGACCTGGATTCAATTCCCAGCCATGTGATGGATGACATCAGAATTTTTTCATCTTCATGTGTCATCCTTTCCAGTTGGCAATGTTGACATTTCAGCTGTATTATGCCAAACGGTTCTCCACTGGGATTTACATGGTTTTATTGATTTTGTATTAAACACACTCTTAATGCTGTAACCTATTGATTTGGATTTTCTAACACTGAAGGAATCTTGACGAATCTTCATTCTGAATCTAGAAGCAGGGAAAAAAACATGCAGAAATTATAAAAATATTGCTACTAAAATCAAGATGGCGGTTAACTTTTGTGAACTGGCGACCATTATTTCCTGGACCTCATCGCCCCACTCGGCCTCGAGCAGTTGGTTGAAAACCCGACTTGGGGAAACAATATCCTTGATTTGGTTTTTTCTTACAATGATAGACTAGTGTACAACCTTAATGTTGGTACACATTTCGGCCATAGTGACCATTATATTGTAAAATTTATGTTAAATCTCTCAAATGTGGAAATAGCGCATAGCAACCCAGGTCCGCTACCCCGACAGGGAAGGTTGAACCTAGACCGTTTGAAATCTTCATTAAAGTCGGTTAGCTGGGACCCTATTATCTTTAATTTACACCATGACATTGAGCAGGCTTGGTCCTGTTTCTCAAATATTTTAGCCAGCAACATTGAAATGTGTCGTGAGTTCCCACGCCACACATCTTGCGGACGTACATTCATTCCAAAACACATTACTAAACAGCGTTGTTTAAAGGTGAAACTCTGGAGGCGCTATAAAGCTAAACCACGCCCAGAGCTCTTGCTTGTTTACAACCGGGCACGCAGAGGATATTCGGAAATGGTTGAGACATGGCATTGTGGGAGGGAAAGAGCTGCTATACGGGATGGCAGCCATTCGGCTCTTTTTAAACTATTCAGGAGTCGGACTCTTACTTCACGATCTATACCCCCAATAAAAGAGGGCACCTCTTTCATAGAGGGTAATGTTGAGAAGGCAACAGCCTTTGGCGAAATTTTTGCTTCGGGATTCGGGATGACGATGACCAAACACAGCCGGACATTAATTTACCCAACCACATCCCAACTTGTACACAGGTGGTCTTTTCTGAAAGCTCGGTGGTAAGAGCGATAAATAATCTTAAACCAAGCAGATCTTGTGGTCCGGATGGCTTTTCAGCCTTTATTCTAAAGCAGGTAGTATGGGAAATCTCCTACCCCCTCTCCAAAATTTTTACACTCTCGTTCTCCCAGCATAAACTCCCGTGCATCTGGAGCAAGGCGAATGTGATCCCGATTTTGAAAAAGGGTTCTCCATCAAACCCGCACAATTACCGCCCCATTGCTCTTACTTGTGTGTCGTGCAAGATCATGGAATCGATTATTCGAGACAATATTCTGCTGTTTTTTGATAATAACTCCATTATTAGACTGGACCAGTTTGGCTTCGTTCCTAATCGTTCGGCAGTCCATCAGTTATTATTGGTACTGGACCGCTGGACAAGAGCACGGGACATCGGAGCATCGTCCGATGTTATTTACTTCGATTTTAAAAAGGCTTTTGAGTCTGTTATACATAGAAAACTACTGTTAAAAATAAGCAGTTGTGGGCTCGACGGAAATCTGAAAAGCTGGCTGGCTGCATTTTTAAGGGGGCGCACACAGAGGGTGATGATTAAAAACTCGTACTGACCATGGAAGCCAGTCCCATGCGGGGTACCCCAGGGATCAGTGCTTGGACCTATCCTTTTTTAATATACATAAACGACCTTAATATCGGAAACATGGGCACATACGGGTATAAGTTTGCGGACGATTTAAAGATTGGGGTTGAAAATACCACGTCCTGTCCTTCACAAGAACTGGAGGCTCAGATCCAGGGGGTGGCTACTTGGTCTAAACAATGGCAGCTCCCTCTCTCAAATCCAAAATGTTCTTCTTTCCACATGGGAAATAAACATGTCTACCCACAGTATTTTCTCGACCACGAGCCCTTACCACAGGCAAAGGAAGTTAGAGATTTGGGAATTTGGTTCACCCAGGATCTGAAATCGTCTGTACATTGTCATAAGGTCGTAACTGCAGCGTTTCGATGATTGTGAACAGGTGTTTTACGTCAGGAAACATCGCTACTAAAATTTGGGCATTTAAGGTATTCGTTCGTCCAATTTTGGAATATGCAACCCCGGTCTGGTCTCCATACTTGGCCAAGGATATTGACCTTGTGGAAAAAGTCCAACGACGCTTCACAAAAAATCTTCTTGGTTATAGAGAAATTATGTACCACGATCGACTTCGTAATCTTGGCCTTGAGTTGCTAGAACTCCGTCGCGTCAAGGCTGATCTTATACTCACATATAAGATTCTACACAATCTAATTGCAGTCGACCTACCGTTTTTTGATCGTGTACGGCACAATTACAGTACTCGAGGTCATGATTGGAAGCTAACCGTTCCTCCTTCAAGTCTCGACTGCCGCCGGCATTTCTTTTCGATCCGTGTGGTTCTTTTTATTGTGGTATTTTTAAGATGTCCATTACCATGATTTCCTGAGGCAAGGAAAATGAAAGAAGAATAGTGTATTTAAAAAAATACAATTTTAAGTGTTGACAAACCCCAAGCTGGGTGCTTAGTTTTTAGTATTCACCGTGCATATCTTGCAATATTTTAGCAATGTTTTTACTTTTTAATTGCACAGCTTCTTTTTGGGCCTTTTAACACTTTTCTCAACCTTTCCATGTCCTGCACGTTTGGCGATGCCATCGGGGGCCTTTGAGTCCCTGGCAGGTCTAACCTTGGTGGTAAGGCATTCGTGTCCCCAAACCTCTTACCATCACTATTCCTTGGCCATATATTGCATACTGCACTTACATGAAATTGTGGCTGGCTGTTAGTGACCCCCCCGGTCCTTGCCAGACCCGTTGCTAACGCAACAAATATTACTATTATCAAGAATTTATAGGGTTGGGGAGGAGAATTTGTAACTCTAAAAAGTCCCTATTGAAACACGTTAGATCGGTCCCCATTAGTTCAGTCCGAGTTTTCAGAGGGCGCCACGTGTTCCATCTGATAATTTTTGCTCATTTTTCAGCCCAAATCTAAAGTAAACTAAATTACAACTAAGGTAGGCTAAATAATAATTAAAAGCAAGCTAGTTTCGTTTAGTCTAGTTTAATTTTAGGCTAAAAACTGAATTGAAATACCCACATAAAACACGTGGCGCCCTCTATAAACTAAGACTGAACTGATACGACTGTATCCAAGACGTTTCAGTATGGGTAACAGTCACAAATTCTCCTCCCCAACCATATAAATTCTTGTTATTATATATTAAATTTCTGTCTAGTCGCCAGATTTTGGAAGAGACTGCTGTCAAGGATTGTTAAACTAGTAAGCTTTAGCACAGACTCCTTATTTATCTTGTTTAATTTATTCGTTTGCCTTCATGCTACATCCGTTATTCTCATAACTCTTTATTGTAGTAATAAGTGCCAGCCTAGCCTAATGCGTTGTGACGATAAGCAAATACACAACTGGCAACTAATTAAAGCTAGCTAACCAGCCAGCGGCGACTGGGGAAATATGTTAATCTTTTCCTATACTAATATGTGGTACAATGGGGAGACTAACGTTAGCCCTTTTTGGTTTAGGCAAAGACACCAATGGTTCTCAGTTTTTCATCACCACAGTTGCAACACCTTGGCTTGACGGAAGACACACTGTATTTGGAAAGGTTCTAGAAGGCATGGACATAGTTCACAAAATTGAAAACACTAAGACTGACAGTGCCGATCATCCTACAGTCAAAATCATCATCAAAGAATCGGGAAAACTTCCCAACGACAAGGAAATCACAGTTCCAGTTGAAGAAATGGCAGAGTAATGAAGTTATATCATTTCCTTATAGTGGGTGACCATAAATCATCTTATCTTTTGAAAATACTCATTTTTTAAGTCCATTCCAAACAGATGGAGGAAAAAAAATATCACATGTGCATTGTACAGTTTGTTAATGTTAAGGGAGTTCTGCACAAAAAAACGTTACATTACCAATGTATGTACTGAACTCGGTTGTGTGCTGGTTCCCCAAACTTGTGGGGAAACCTGAGTTAGGTTGGAGGATTTATTTTTGGCCAAGGAAAGCTTAAGATCTCCAAAGAATAATTTTAACTAGAGGCCAATGATATTTTCAAACTGGCAGCTAGGGATAGGGAATAACAAATAAAGCGGTACAAATATTCAGCCAGTAATGAATAGAGTTGACATTTTGGACTGACTATCTGAAGATAGTCGAACGTTTCTTCTAAAAACCCTGTGATAAAAGCAAACTTGGTCATGCAAATTCTTAATATAAATAGGCAACTATAATTTGGAGCTACGCGATCAATTTAACAATCTACTTACTGAAAACTTGTAACTTTCCATTTGGTTTAAAGCATTGCAAATGGTCGGTCACTCACTTTAAAAAAAAATGCTTCTTGGAAGACTCATTTTGTTATTTTTATACTGTCAAGTGCCATACAGAATGTTTTGTATATAATCAAGGTGCACAACTAGAATACCAAATAAGATCATCATTTTGTAATTTGCATTTACAATATCATGTTCTGACTGAATCTCTCTTGTTTTTTTTTTAACTGCTTCAGTTTTTGGATGGGTTTGGCAAAGGCAAGTATTTTTCCTGTTGCATTGACCGTTACCATTATAGCTATTTTGCAGAGATTTTATTCCCAGTTGTGACTCCAAACTTGTGTATATTTGTAGATACTGTATTTCTACATTTCATAGAATTTTATACAGGTTTACTAAGATTTGAAAAAATAAAATTTATTTTTACGTAAATGTAATTACATTTATGGATATATTTTTTTCTTATTCAAGTATACAGGGTGGTCCACAAAAAAACTTACGACCCAACTTTTCTATTGTTAGCACCCCTCATAACCAGGACAGAAATCAAATCTAATGAAACGGGAAGATTCCTGTCCTCTCCTGGTTCTGAGAGGTGCTAACTAAAAAAGTTGGACTTAGAAGTCGACAGTTTTTTGTGGACCATCCTGAACTGTAAACGTTAAATGTTCACAGTAAGGGTCTAAAAGTCAAAACCTACAAGGAACACGGACAAGTTTTGACTGTCAGGGTCTCGGTGTAAAATTTTGTCAGTAAGAGGCTGGTAACAATTAGACCCTTACTACCCGATGGTTAGTTTATTCGGACAGAACGTGTGTAGGAATGGTTGTAGCAGGTTTTCTTTGTTTTTAGAATATTGTTAAGGAACACAATTTTCTTGTGAAGTTTGGCATTTTGTCTTTTGATGCTTTAGAATTTTTTATTATACTTTGTTAACTTATAGTATAGGATAAGCAATAATGCTGTCTGCTGCGAATGTGCTGTCATGTTACTAAATCGAAAAATAATTTTCAACACAAAGCAAAGCAGGAAACGTATCTACTACCACTGGATTATCACTTGGGTCGTTGTAGGAGGATTTCCAGTTTTTCGTCAAAATATATTTATTGCTGACCACCGGGTAGTAAGGGGCTAATGTTACCAGCCTCTTACTGACAAAATTTTACACCTAGACCCTGACTGTCAAAGCTTTTCCGTGTTCCTTGTAGTTTTTGACTTTTAGACCCTTACTGTAAACATTTAACGTTCCGTTTTTGTTTATTAGTTCGTGTTACTTTTAGAATTGCAGCTAAACTGTAAAACAGTACAGTTGACTGTCAAAGTTGAGATCCAAGGCTGACCCTTATTAACATGGTTATCACCAGCGTTAACAATAGAAACAAATCCTTTAATCTTCAGTCTACGTCTTGAAGCTGGCGTTTGCTAATTGGCATTGTTGCATAATAACAATGTTTAAAACAATGTAAAACAATCAATCCGGTCGTTTAGAGCTCCATAACCCCTTAACCACTTGACCAATTAGAAAAGGCCTTATGGAAAGGGCACATCTACAGAGCAATACCTGTAAAATGAGCTAAGAACCAGCTTTGTAGGACAAATAGTTTGCCATGTGGAGAGGACAGGCGAAGGGTACATCCCCAGAACAAGACCAAGAACAAGAAGTTGTCTATTTGCTATTTGGCCCCACTCTGCATCTCGGGTTTGGCTGGACCGGATTTCACAATTTTTGGACTGCAGACAGGCCTTGACTATAGTTTATGGTTTAAATATGGTTTAAAGATGTTTACTTTTGACGGAGTTATATGCTCTCAAAGTTGAGAGTTTGACACAGAGGTCCAGCAAATGTTGGTTATAAAAACTGGATAGTATCACAATTAAAGTTAATGGAACTACTTAAATTTCTGGTGGAGAAGGTGGTTTCAGAGCAAATAAACAGCTTTTCCATTTGCTTTGCTGCTACTTACTCCAATTTACTGTTACAATTTTTCACCTTTCACAGCATTACTGTTCCTTCCTCAGAATTTTGCCAACCTGCAGTTTTAGCGTATATTTTCTTACTATTGAGACCACCCACTCCCACATTTTACGTTAAGCCTACCATTTTTTGCCGTACCTCTTTCTTATTGGGAGTATACCTACACAAATGAAAACTTCTGTTAAATTATAACCTTTTTTGTGTGTATGTCCACTTGCCCGTATCCCAATTTGTGGGGGAAGGGGGAGGATTTTCTACAACCACGTCCACAAACGGGCTTTGGACAAAATATCCTCCCCTCCCCTCCAACAATCATGGGGGCTCTATAAGTGCCCACGCCTCCTTCACTATTCAGTCGTCGTTATTCATGGCCTTAAATAAATCTTACATTATAAACCAAAGTCTCATAGCAGAAATTAAGCAACCGCAACGACGCCCCCCCCCCCCCCCTCGGGGAACAATGAACATGTGCGAGTGTGTCAATTCTTTGGCATGAAGTTGAAACTGGGACGTTGTTGCCCTGAAAAGAAGTTGAAATTGGCACATTGTTGCCTCAACTAACAATTTGCTCTAACAATTATCCTTCTAACTAAACACCGTGGTAATCTCAAGGGCAAGTATTACATAACGTCAAAGGGCAAGTATTACATAACGTCATGCACACTTCTTTTTCACACGGCACGCATCGTTTAAGCCACAGCGAGAGGCTGGGAGTGGGAGGAGGACAAAGTGAGCTGTTACCATTAAGCATACGATTACACATTAACCGAACCTAGAAGAGAACAAACAAACAAGTATGGGAGCCAGAACCGGGTACGTGGTCAACTAGTACTACGTATAGCAAAGAGGAGAAAGGGAAGGAAACCAAGAGGAGAGGGAGAGGACGGAATAAAAGGAGGAGAGGGGAGGGAGAGGATTGGCGGAAAGGGGGAGTTACACAAACAAAAATCGACTGTTGCAGTGAACGATCATGCAGCATCGAGGGAAACATCACATCATGCAGCATCGAGGGAAACAACCACGGGTCAAACAAATCCCCGGGCAAAGCCGGGTACGATGCTAGTACAGTAATATTTACATTGCCTTTTGAAATTAAATGTCAGACTGCCTGAGCTGGAAACTGAACCCACGACCTTTGAACCAAACTGCTGAAGTCCCACCACTAAGCTATATTGAGCCAAGCCGTAGCGGTGGAACTTCAGCTTTTGGTTTCAAAGGTTAAATTCCCCACTCAAGCAGTCCGACAGTCCAAAAGGCAATGTAAATAGGTTTGCGTCAGCATTTATTTAACACTTCTCGAGTCCATTTGACTTTCCGTACCGTTTAATTCAGTGACGGTTCATTTGTTAATTTGCAATGGTGAATGATCCACAAATATTCATATCACAAACAGTAATTTGCCCTCCAGGAATTGGATCTTGAAGTTGGAGAGTCGTGCTTTATCTTCCACTAGGGGAATGAAATCCCAGGGTGCACCGTTTAAAGAATGTGCATGCTGAACCCTTCTTTGCGTGAAACAATTTTTCTGTGGGAAGTAAATAAGCTTTCGTAGAACAAAGTTGAAACCTTTAGCACGGGTGCGCTGGCACGGCTGGAGTTAGATGCACCATTTCCTATATTCTGGATGTTTCTGGTAGTTTCTTCCCCACTCCCACTCCCATTTTCGCGCACACTGGCTAAGTAATGCTTTCACAGAATTAAGTTTCTTGAATCCAGTTTTTGCATACACTGGGTTATAAACGCTGATTTTCGTTCGCTTCGTTCACTCAATCAGAGCATCTCATGGCTCCAATCACTGGATGCACCGTTTTAAAAATTGGCATGCTCGAGCATCGTTCCCAGGCACAACGCAGCCGGGACCCATTTTCCCGGAGCTCAGCTCTGAAAGCCTTCATCTGCAAATTAATAAGCACGGATCATTTTTCTTTTCTGGGAGAGGAAGGAAGGAAATCAGCAGCCTAACAATGGCTTATTGTTGTTTTGTTTTCACTTACAGAGGTTTGATTGTTGACTACTTTGCAAGATAGCAATGCTCAGCAGTGATTGGTGTTGTCCACTTTGAAACAATTCAGCTCAGCTCTGAAAGCCTTCATTTAAAGCCATTGCATCGTTTCCAGCTGCCAATTCCTAACAACGTAGCTTAGTTATACGCATTTAGCTGAAACACGGATTCTTTCATTTTACCCATCAACAGTTGATTTGGACGATAGTTTTCAGTCCATAGCACGTGCACCAGGAATTGTTAGGCACCGTAGCAAAGACATTACACGCGCACGAAAACAATGAAAAGCGATTGAAGTGATTGTCCGGCCTTACTGCCTTTTTTCTTATCAGCTAAGCCGGGATCAGCTGTGCTGGTAGCGTACGCGTCTCACATCCTTAGCCTGAAGAAAAAAACCGTACAGCAATTTTTGAAAATTCGCTGGTTGGAAGAAAAACTGGAACTTTTTTTGGTGTTGCGTCAATATGATCGTAAACCAAAGTAAAAGTGCTGAAAAGTCGGTATTTACCATATTGGATACGGCGGTAACGGCAAATATTTTGGGAGTTTTAATATTCATTGTAAAAGAAAACATTTCTGAGTTTTTTGTGAATGCTGGTTCTTAACTGTGGATTGATAGACCAAAACATTGCAGTGTTCCACGACCTTGACCTTCGATAGTAAGCTGGGTGTATGATTTGGTGACTGCTCTACCTCAGGCCCAAGGAATTTTTTTTTTGGCATTTTTTTAAAATGTCTTCGCTAATCTCGTCACTCCTTGGCGAATTTGTTAACTGCATTCACTAAGTTATCGAGTGGTGACCATTAATCTCCAGGTTTACTAAATGAATTTCGGTTGCGAGTTCCTTAATTTCCTTTGTGTTCATGAGTCTTTAAGGGGTTGGGGAACAACATAAAATACTGAACAATTTTTGTTTTTTCCTAAGCATTTCAGTGTTTCGAGGGCATCCAATACCCCGAGATCCCATGTTAATAATTTTAGTCCTGAAAATTCTGGGATTGTAATGGAAGAATTTTCGATATTGAAAACTAGCTTAAAGATCTCCTTTAACACAAGTTTCGTTAGTCTTCTGACTAATTACAAGAAAATTTTTTCCATATTTCCCATACTCTTCTTCATTGTTAACATCACAGTCTTAACAATCCGAGTGCCCAGAGTTCACTGCTGTTCAAACACAGATTCACAAACTCACACTATCCTGGTCGAGGAATAGTCTTGCCTTAGTGGCGAGAGCGCTCACCCTAGTCGTTTGAGCGAGTTGACCAGAGCCTGGTCAGTGATGAGACAGAGGGTCATGAATAGTCACCAAGAGTACTCCTGTTATAGCTCCTATGGTGTAAATTTTACCTATTGTGTCGACCCAGTAATGATCGGATGTTTCGAGGTTCAATCCACAGGTCGTCGTCCCATCCTCTCACTAAACATTCTTGTGATGCATAATGAACAAGGTTATTTTCAAAACTGAGCCAGTTCAGTTCCACTTAACATCTTAGTCGAGTCCACCGACTTAAAAAAAAAATCTCAAGTTTTAAATAAGGAAACAAATGCTTGGCGACTTATCTACTCGATAATACCTGTATTCATTTTCATCCTTTTCAGTTTTTGACGAATGCTCCACCACTCAGTCGCAAACCATCACAACGAAGGTACCTTGCGAATTTTCAGCAAGCACAAGCCCGTCTTCTTCAGGCCTTTTGAACTTTTACATTCTTGTACACAGTTGCTTCCTCCTATTCAAATTGCAGCAACTGTGTACACCAAAATATCCATGGAAATGTCCCGAATTTTCCGGCCAAGGAGGGATGCGAAGGGGGAGAAAAGGAGAGTAGGAAGAAGGAGGAGGGGGAGGAAGAGTAGGTGGGAGGGAAATCACATGGGGTTCAGTGATGTTAAAAGTCCAAAAACACATTTAAAAGGCCTGCAGAAGACGGGTACGTGCTTGTCGAAAATTCGTAAGGTACTAGTGTATCTTTATTGTGAAAATTGGCGATAATGAGTGGTGGAATAAAGACCAGTGCTTAGTGTTTTTGATACAGAAAAAGCTGATTTAATTGGTTTAGATTAGGAGACGGTTGTGATAAACGTGGTCAACTAGTGCTATACTGTACCAAGAGTGAAGAAACCAACACTAGGTTAAAGAACGATTTTGGGTATTATTATTTGAGTGTATATTATTTAAATCCATCATTTGCCTTCATGCAGGGAAAAAAAAAAAGCCAGTTATCAGCACTGATCAAGTTTAGAAATTTGCTCCAGTGTTGAGTCATGCAACATTATTTTTGAATTGGCTTCAGATACTGAACACTAGTAGCGGAGATTGATTTTATTGTGAAAACTCTACTTAAATCTGAACACGTCAAATGCAAATTTTTATGAATGAAAAAAATAAAGGGTGATTTTTTATTAACACTCAAGTGTGGCGTGTATGTGTTGCAATTTGTATCGATGGGAAGTTGGGAACAACGGAAAACCAATAAAAATCTCAGTGAAAATATTGGTCTTCATAATCTGCTCAGCCCTGCTAATGCAGCAGAAATAAATATCCAAGTTAGCAGAATTCCTGTAAACCACAATAACTACACATAGGCAAAAATGTATGCAGTTGGCACCACATTTTATTTTATCTTCTAGTATTGCCAGTAAGAATGTAGTCATATAGAATAGAAAACAAAGCGCTTTTCGGTTTACAATCCAGTATCACATTTCAAGAAACAGGCAAGTTTTTTAACAGGTTCAGCTAGTGAAATATGAAATACAGCCGTTTTGCAGTCTTAATGCATTAGTTTTTTCAGGTACCAGCTCACATTGTTCTAAAATGGCAGGGCCTATGGGTGGAGTGGTACGATTAATCTCTTGCTATTCCTACAGAAAAGTCAATTTTTCACTGGCTGATACTGTTATCAGCATTGGAGTTAACTGAATTCACCTCATTAACGTTAAGCGTTTGAACTGTTAATGTTGAGCATGAAAACCCTTACGTCGCTGTCATTATTAAACTGATCTTTTCACTCAGCACAACGAAGGTAATCGGCATACCAGCTCTTTCACCAGTCTGTAATGCGAGGAGATAATTTAGTTATTATTAGAATGCGTTGAATCGGACCATAATTTCGGGACCTTGCATGACCTCATTTCACCAGCTTTTCTGCCAATCTACAATGCGAGGAGACAATGTGGGTATCACGTGGAGGCTCTAAACCTGGGGTTGTTTGAAAATGTTTTCGATCAACCAACAAAACAAGACAACCTTGGGTTCAAAACTAAATTTGAATCGGGTTTTCGAACTCAACAGACGGTCAACAGTAGCAGTGGAATTACTGATATCTGAGGAACTTTATATACAGGGTTCGTACAGGTGCGTGAATACATCGAAAGTGCCAGATTTTGAAAATTCTTTTTTTCAAGACCCTGAAAAGTCCTTGAATTTTCATAATTTTTGAAAAGGTCCTTGAAAGTGCTTGAAATTCCCCACGCTTAGTTCGATTACTGAAAGATTCACTTGGAAACAATTTTTGTATTTCGTAAAACGTTAATTAACGTTCACGTGTATGTCTGCGTTGAATTTGGGGAGTGTTTTCCAGCTGGTAAAATTCTTGGTTGGCTCGTGACTTATCTGACATTCACCGTGCAAAAAGTGTGTTGTGTTGCACAAATTACAATACAGCTACTACCTGTTTTTTTTTTAGCTGTGGAACGCAAACTAATAAATTTATTTTTGGCCCAACTATAAAATCACAATAGTATAAATTGCAGTAGGTCCTTGAGAATTGCTTGAATTTTTTTCGTTTTGTTACTTGAAAGTCCTTGAATTAGTTTTCGCATTTATTGTACGAACCCAGAATATACCGCAGCATCAGAGCAGATGACAGTTTCTAGGTTGGTCTTCACTGCAGTTCCCCCACCACTATGACGGGTGTTTGTTTATTCATCTTGTTGGCCAGAAATTTATCTTAAAACTTGGAAAGGAGAGGCATAACGAAATATAATTTACCAAAGAAGCCATAATTATGTCACCCAAGAGTCTTCATGCAATCTGCTTGATGGTCTGAAAACACCAGCAACTGGCGACTACTGTGGTGAACGAACGACCTAATCAAAAACAGTAAACACTACACCACAAAGACGAACATGTAGCGATGTGATCTTTTTGCTTTTGAAAGCAAGCTTTTACTTCTGACGAAGATGGACGGAGACTGTCATTTGTATTGTTTACATCCATACTTGACTAGTTTTCCACAGAAAATTCAAGACAGCCCGTTTTGTGCGTCTTGTGTAGTGTTTACTTCTTTTTTGTGATTATGCTGCTTGATGGCTATCATTTGAAAAGTTTTGGCAGTATTTGAATGCAGCTGTAGGTTTGACATGCCAGTTTTCTATAAAGTTGGGGCATGGATACCAAAAATTTAGTAAGTTACACTGGCAATGTTGTGTCGTGAAGTATAACCCTTTAAGAAGAATTTTATAGTTAGACTGTTATGGAACTTCTTCAGCTGCTGTTTAAATTTGTTTTTACGCTAATTAGTTATAGCATTTTTTTCTTTGTCGTGGTAAACCACCGTTGAGTACAAACTACGAATAGAAATGTTGATTCAATTTTAACCAAAATACAGTACCCATCAATTAACTCAAAATTGAGTAAAAGGCATTAGAGATATATGGAGTACTATAAAAGTCCAACACAGTACTTAGCACATCTGGGCATCTAATGTTTGCTATGTGCACATCGGTGCAATATGCGAAATATACTACCAGTTAAAAAAAAAAAATAGCAGAAATAACTAAAGTGACAAAAAATGTGTGGTGTCAAAATGTAAAATAACTTTCTGAAGTTTAAGTTGGCCGATATGTCTTTGAGAACTGAGTTTTGAGATAATGAGATTTTACAGAATGTGCAATGCCACAACCAATGTCAACTTAATAGTGGACACCATCAATTTTAATTAAGATTCAGCATCGAGTGCTATAATATTTCTAATGTTAAATAGCATCTCAGTAAAAAATCTACATAGGTCGTTTCTCAGTAAAAAATCTACAAAAGTCGTTTCTCAGCTGAAAATTAATTTTTTCTGTGTGGGCGGGCGTTTTTTTTTCTCTCCTTTCATTATTACTAAGGCTGGGCCGACACCGATTGCCGATATTTGCAGTATCGGTATCGGATCGGTAGGTAAACCCCACATAAATCGGTAATAAACCAAATCGAAGATATTTTCATTTCTCGTCGACCGAATTTGACGTTTGAATACGCCATTTTGAAGGTTTTTTCGCCAACTTCCCAATGGTCCAAACTGCAAGTTTCATTCTCTTACTGTTAAGAACTTACAAGGCAAAATGTTAAAATTTCAATGGGTTTTATGTTTTTAGTTGATTTTAGCCATGCAATATTATTTTAAACCAATATTTAAAAAAAAATTATATTTATTTAGGCCAATGCTTTGTTTATGCAATGATTTCAAAAGTAATTTTTTTTTATAAAGACATACTTCAGTATTACATTTTTCGATGAGTTGGGAACTTGGAACGGGGATTTGGTATCAGTAACAAAGTTGATAGTCCTAGCTTTACTAATAAGTTTAATGTGGTAACAAGGGAAAAAATGTGAATTCAGTAGAACTACAGTACTAGATGTAAAAACTAAAGAAAAGGTTAATTTATGTAGAAACACACACTTATGTCTGGTTAAATATAAATCTACACACATTTTTTTCTTTATTAGGGACTCTTTATCAATTTATTTTATTTATTTGAAATAACTGCAACGCCCCAAGGAGCAATTAAGCCGTTAAAAAGAAAAAGAAAAAAGATCGGTATTGGGACTCGGTATCGGCAGATTTTTTTCTTCGAAATCGGTATCGGATCGGTAAAAAGTGGTATCGGCCCAGCCTTAATTATTACTTAAGATCTTGCTTACCCCACATAATAAGAAGCATGCATGTGGTCAGAAAGTAAAACATTTTATAAACTCTCCTCTGGATGTAGTGCAGACATTTTAAAACGGGTTTGCTTTTGCTGCAACAAGCCAAGCTGCACAGCAAGTAAAGATGAAAAAAAAAGTTTCCGGAGAAAACAGATTTCTTACGAGTTGCCTTAAAATTGTTGAGTGCAGTTTCAGTATTCATTAACAAAAGTGACTAAGTAGTCTGGTCAAAAAAATTTTAATAATTAAGGGCAAGATTACCTACGTACAAAATGACTTCAGGCACGTAAGCAAGCTACTATGGACTAAGCTATGGAACAGGAGAGTTTATCACTTTTCTACCACACTAATTACAAACTACAATATTTACATTTATGCTGTCAGAGAAACAAGTATCTAAAAAAATAATAATGAAAACACATTATGAAAGTTTCTTGCCCAATTCGAACGCATTATTTTTAAAGATTAGTTGAAGCCAATTATACACTACTTTTCTTTTTTACACAAAAATAAAACCAATGGCTAAAATATGAACCTAATGATACTGGTTTTGCTAATACAGTATAACCTCTTCATAACGATACCTGTTGGGTCTTTCATTGTTATATCAGGGTTATTGTTATTAAAAAAAATACCGTTATAATTTTCTTCATGTAGTTTTTTACAACTAAAAAAAATCATATACGTCTAATAACGTAAGGTAAAAGTCTACACTGTATGGAGCTTAAAAAAGAACACAATTCCAAATAAATAAAAAAGATCACAATTCCAGAGAAATAATTTTTGGGGGAATACCGCAACAAGCAAAGGGAAGTAATATTGTAAAGAGGTAGAATGCAGCTAGGGAAAATATTGCTTTAATAAGGTTATCGTTATAAAAAGTATAAACAGTTTTGGCATTAGCACAGTCAATGTAACAAGCAATGTTTTAATGAGGTTATTGTTAAAAAGGGTATTGTTATAAGCTTTTTAATTTGCCATTCTTTACTAAATGTAGTCATTGTTAATGGGATATTGCTATAAAGAGGTTATATAGTGTACGTTTAGTTCCATTTATGTCAAAGGAAGAGATTGCAAAGATTAGCAACAGCAGTTTGTGCTCATGGAAGTAACTGTTTAATTTGAGAATTAAGATTTATAGTACGTGACATTCTCCTGTATAACAACTTGCATCCCTTGTTTCTTTTAAGTTTGAAGAGATGCAAGGGTGACACTTACTGGTACTAGTAACGTTGTTTTCGTAAATGAAAACGTCGAGGCACAATGTCTCGGCATGCTTCCTATAAGGAAACAACGGAATCTGAAGACCAGTCTTCAGCAGTTATTTAACAAATTAGCTAACGTCGACAGGGGGAGTGAATCCGGCTCCCCAAAATTCTACAAATTTACAATTAAAAAAAACCCTAAAATTTTGGTAACGAATTCTTTAGTGTGTGTTGGAATTCATCCATACTATGGAGGGCGACTCTTGTAACGTCGTCTACCGATTTTTTTGTGCTAGATGTGAGGTCATCCATGCTCTTCATAGCACTTGTTGTTAGCTCGTCCATGCTTTTTACGGCACTACTCGTCAATTCTTGTAGTTCGGAATTGAGTTTGTTAATCGCCCACTCCATGGCTTGGCGACCCTGTAACAAAAGAAACAATTAGTCATCAAAAATGTACCTCAGTAAGTAAATGAACTCGCCTGTAGGATTGAGGTTATCAAGGCATTATATTTCGGTAGCTGTCCGGTCAGCTTCGTTGAGGTTATCACGCCATTATATTTCGGTAGCCGTCTCGTCAGCTTCGTCGAAACAAACAATTTAAACCTTCTTTTATCCTTCATCATTATGTGTTTAACTGTTAGGATGAAGCTTGCTGGACAGCAAACGAAACATCAAAAGGTAACTTCCATCAAAGGTAAGTGAATCTTATTATAAACAAAATCTATTTAATTAGTAAATGTGGTGCTCTACTGTATTGAACTGTTTGGCAATTAACAGCAGAGAAACACGGTGCAAGAAAACCCACATATTTAGAATTTTCACAGGTATCTGCTTATTTTATTAAGGTGGATGCCAAATAACGTAAAGATTTAACTGAATTCGGATCGGCCGAACCAGGCTAGTATGTTCAATTACCCTAAATGGTTTAAATGTTATGTAAATATTGCTGCTAAACAATAAATCACAGTTGGTTCCATCCAGTGTGTGTGTGTGTGTCGGAAAAGGGCAAAGATCGTTAAAGTTACACTTCGCAAAAAAGGCTGTTCAACGACATTTGACGAAAAGTTACAAGACAGAAGCACAAATGGACGCGTGCACTATGCGCGGTGCCTGGTGAAAAAGTGAGTAGGCACTGGTGGTGCAGGTGCTCGGAGCACCACACCATGGGAAAAGCTGAAGGTAGTGCCAAAGTTATGTTGGATTTTGGACAGCGTAAAGCACATTTTAGCGCAAATAGCTGAAATAAAGACAAATTCGAGACCAGTAAAAATGTAGCATGTAAATGAAAACCCGTTCACCAATAAACTCGCTTCCACTTTGCCAAAGCTCTTCACAAAAATGAAACGCAGTGCAAAGTAGCATATCCAGCGGCAGCTAGAATAACTGGCCGGAATCAACAAACGATGCTAACATAGACTATGAAACGAATCAAACGTCCTTTGCAATTAAAATGAAACCTTTCAGAAGAATGGAAATAATATCAAAACTAAACAGAACCTTGTTAAGTAGACCACTTTGTACCGGAAACTGCAGACCAATCCCAGACCAAAACAAATTGTACAATGGATTGCGTTGATCATTTGGGTCTATTATTTTTACCTTTGAAAAGACAAAAAATCCCTCCGACAGTGGAAAAATCTCACCCCTGCGATAGCCAGTAGCGCACGTCGGAAGTTGTTATAATGAAAAACAGGGTTTGTAGACAAGAGACGAAACCATTTTCAAGGCCGTTTTGCACACCAAATTGTTAAGTTACCTTAACATAAATTCATTCTTTTTGCTAGCCTATACTCTATAATTGAAAAAACATCCATTTAAAAGTTATTTATTTTGTCCCCATCGCGGGACAAGTTGTCTTTCCAATACCACACTTATACGCGAATACGAACGAAGGCACGTCGTATCGTTAACAGAAGATAATATATGGCTGACGAACTATTTTTTTTATTTATTTATGAATTGTCATGAATTGTCTGTATTTCATTAAACATAGTACGCTAACAAAATTCAAGACCATTTCATGGCTCTTACCAAAAAAAAAAAAAAATGCCAATTTTCAAGGCTTTTCAAACATTGAATTTTTGGTTCTGAAATTTTAGGCTTTTCAAGGAATTCAGGGCTGTGTACGAACCCTGGAAACATAATCACACCCAATAAGTTGAAATCATCAGTAGACCCACACCCATTCTTATACAAATGTTAAAACAAACTTATTAAATATTTAAAAACATACCGTATGGTGTTTAAATGGGCCGATTAGATGCATTGCACGATTTGATAGCCATTTAATAAGCAGGAAAATAAAATGCTTGAGAAATTCTGAATTGGACTAAATCTTCGTCATAAACTTTTATTCAGCACTCCAAAGACTTTTGGGTAAAAATATGACTATCACTACAATCAACGCTGTTAATGTCATCAGAACAACTAGCCCTGTTAACCTCATCACTACAACTAGCACCGTTGCCTCATCACTGTAACTACTCACTAACGTCGCTATAACTAGTCCCGTTAACCTCATCACTACATCAGGCCCTGTTAGCCTTATCGCTACAACTAGCCCTGTTAACCTCATCACAACAACCAGGAATCAGATGTGGCATAAAAGATAACCCGTAGAGTTTTATGGCAGAGTGGCTTCCACCTCTTATGCTAGGTCGCAATCCCATGCGGCCAGTGGTCGAATAATTGGTCACAATTTCTTTTGTGGCTAGATATGCTTTATTTAGATAATAAGTATGAGAAAAGTGTCTACATGCTGTGATTGGTCCAAGCAAAATCCCAGTGGGCAGCAGCGTTGAAACGACTTTGAAGTCATTTCTTCAAGACAAGGCCAAATGACGAAGAAAGAATTGTGCGCGCACTCTGGCTCCACATCTCTTCTCGCACAGGTCGGGAACTTGACCATCTTAGTCGCTTTCGTAAAATAGGAATGCATCAATGCCCAATCAACCTGCCTTAAACCAAGAAGCTAAGACGTTAGCTTCACTCCCCGACGATCTTGTGACAAGAGATGGAACACGAAGCAAGAGTTACAACGTGGATACTTCCACGGTTTACAGATGTGTATGCATTTATACGCTCCTGCAACTGTTTTTTTTTTTAATTGCTTCACGATCAGGCTGCGTTGGGGAGTGCAAAATGAAACGAGAGTAGTGACGTCGGTGAAAAACTTCTGCTAGAGTTAGAAAACAGAAAAATTTTTGTGTAAGAGGCCAAAAAAGAAGGCTTCACAACGTCCTGGATGTTTGGAACCGATGGTCATCCAACCGACGGATGCACCGGCCGAAGATGGGTGGATGCAGTGCCGGTGAAAAAGCCCGGTTCCAGGTCAGGCGCGGAAGAAAGAGGAGAGGGGTGGGGTCACTTTTTTTTTTTAAGGTGGAGTGGTGAAAGTGAAGGTGCCCCCTTTTGCTCTCGAACGGCAATCAAAGCAGGGCAGTTGACGGGTTTTGTTCAGAGAGAGTTTCTTCATCTCGGCGTTACATGGTAAGAAGATGGAGGCGTTGTGGAACTGCGGTATCTGCCTGGCTACGTATTTCTCCGGAGGAAGAGCGTTGTTGGCCTTGATCCACTCGTTTACGAGGTCAAATTGTTGAATTCTGGTGACATCAAGAACAGGAGGCGGTTTGTTGATGCCCGGAGAACGTCCGTGATGGGGGATGGGGCTGCGTTTGAAGAAGTTGGGTTCGATGCTGGGTAAGTCAGTAGGAGAAAGTTGAAAGGTTTGCATTGCAACGTGGGCTGCACATTTGAGGCGAGTTGGATGGGTAGGTTTGCGTTTAGAAAAGTTAACGACTTCAGTGGAAGAGTCACGATGTACATCAGTGGAGGTGTTGGATGGAATTGACGGTTTGGTGATTGGGGGGGGGGGGGGGGGGGGTTCTGTGAAGCTTGAAGGGTCTTCGTGCCGTCGGCAGGTGGTCATCTTTGGAAAGGGCATGTCCTGAGCCCGGATGAGGGGAGAGCTTCTTAGTTGTGAGTCAAAGAGGGGAAGCTTCGTCCGTAATCTGGAATTTGAGGCGGAGGTTTAGCAATCTGAGTTTGAGTGCCTTGATTTCCGATCATGCCTTCTTGAAGTCCGATTGTAGTTTGGAAACATGAGCCGATGGGGACGGCATTTTGTTCCAATCGGCAAATGCTGCATCGTGACAAATCGATTTTATGTTTAAGCATCTACCTAAAAACTACAGGGCTGGAGAAGTCCAGTGCAGTTTTGGGGTTGGTGAAATTGCCATTAAGGCCAAAGGTTGACGTAACAATGGGTGGAGTAGCCGTCGAAGTTGAAGTTGCGGAGTTGACGGGTGCGCTGGGTTGAGAAGGGGGGGGGGGGGGCAACCATGTTCAAAGAGGAACGACTAGCTGTAGAACACTAAGGTGGAAGGGCAGCTGTGGCCGGTGGATGGGTTGACAAGTTTGGTTGAGAATTTTCGGCACCCGAAACAGTCTTTATCGACAGATCGAAAGACGAGCAACTGTTGCAGGGGAAAGCAGAAGAAGCAGAGTTAGAAACTAGAGCGGCTTGAGAAGAGGAGGTGGGGTTAACAGAAGCTGAACCTTCTCTTTCTCTTTTCTTCTTATTTTGTTCGCTTCTAGCCTTGAATTTCTTTGCTTTGTGTAGGATGATTTTCCAGTCGTTGGGGGTGATGGCAAGACAAATTTTGCATGGATCCAGCACAAAGTCACAAGGCGATGGTTCTGGCAAGCAATGGGTGTGTCATAACGCTTTTACTTGGAAACACAAACGTTCGGAACATGTGCATTAGCCACAATCCATCCGCGAACCGTTGGATTAACTGGGGAATGGAGACGGAAATTTTTCCACCACGTAGATGTGGACCCATGGTAGTGGAGAGAGACAAAACACTCACACAAAAAACGAACATAGAACGCGGAGAGGAGGGAAAAGGGGAGAGGCGATCACACCACTCAGCCCCAAGGTGGGCGGGGAGGGGGTTAACGGCCAATGAGAAACCATATGGCGAACGGCGAGGGCTGAGTTCGCAGCGAAGGATAGCAGGAAACGAACATGAAGAACGAAGGGTTTCCATCAGCGAAGTGCAGGGCGAAGGGCCGAAGAGGAGCGAACGGTCACATGAACATGAAAGCGAAGTAGAGTAAAGTTGCAATCTTCTTGGACGTGTCAGATGAAGAGATTCATGCGGAACAAGATCATCTGCGCTGAAGAAGAAAATGGAGCTGAGACAGGACGCTCAGCTTAAAAAAGAAACCACCCTGACGCGCGTCCAAGAGGCGAAGGTCCAAGGGTCGATGTGGAAGGTCAGCTGAAGGGGACGAACTGTGTGTTCGCTCAGTCAACGCTAACCGAAGAGTCGACGAACAAGAGGGCAAAAAAGGTGAACATTTGATTACTTGTGTGGGCAAACAGGAAGGCGGACGTGCAAAGTACAGGTGAAGGGTGTCCCACGAATGAAAAAAGGCGAAAGGTTCAAGAGTGAAGTTATCAGCAAAGGGTAAATCGATGCAAAGTTGCATGCGAGGCCATCAGTGAAGGGTTCACCAAGGCGAAGTTGCAAGCGAAGGGTCTTCAATGAAGTGCAGTAATAGAAGGTGGCGAGGGACGAGCGAAGGAGGGAACAGTGAGCCGATGTTAACAAGACGAAGGCTTGGAGAAAAAGAGAACTCCATTTGTAGTTGGAAATCCAACTACAAATGGAACCCCATGAGATACACCCACCCTCCAGTGTTTCCATGTGTCCTCTCCATGAGGTTAATGATCAACAAATTCTAGTTCGATTTTTACTGCTAAGAATGACTTGTGTACCAATTCACGTTTTAGCACGATCAGCAAGAATTTGTTGGTCATTTGTTGCCCAAATTGGAATTTGGAATTGGAATTTGTTAGCCAAAATTTATAGTACCAAAATTCGTACGAAGGGGCCTTAGGGGATATCTCGAGAGATTCCATAGCTAGCTCGATTTATTAGCTAAGCATTCACTTGTGTACCAAATTTCAAACGCTCGATGTTCATAATTAGCCCAAATTCTGGCCCGTAACAGTTGTACTAATCCTGAAAATCGAACCAATGAACCGATGTTCAATTTTACAACATAAAACATACGTTTGATGAAGGCCTATGGCCTTTTGAACGCTATTTTAATGTGACTACAATTATTGTTGTTCTTCTTCTTCGGGAAATTTTACTCTCACGTAAAGATCGAACCAAAGAACCGATTTTCAAATTTTATAGCTCCTAAAATTGAGTATTAAATAGGCTTTCTTATAACAGTTAATTTAAGGTGATTTGAGTATTCTTTTCTGTGTTATTCTTTACGAGACAAGAAAAAAAATAATGGATATTAGTATTAAAAAACGCTTAAGCGTATAAAATACGGATGTAAGCTTTAAAAAACTTAAAGCCGTAAAGGAACAGATATTAGAAAAACACATG